>APFE030006112.1:103314-123285 GCA_000404065.3 Pinus taeda
CATACCTTTTGAGTAAGTATAAAAAGACATTTTATTTATTTACCATACCTCCACTTTACTTATATTTTTATTTGTTTACACCTTGCATGTATATAAGGTGACTTATGGAGTAACTATAAAAAATGCTTTATTTATTTACCATACCTCTCATTTATTTATATTTTTATTAATTTACCATACCTGTTTTATAAATATGGTATTTGGGCCTTTGGCCCATAGGATTCACTTAAATAAAACCTATTCTTGAAAATGGGCGAATGGATTCACTTAAATAAAACCTATTCTTGAAAATGGGCGAATGGAAGGTTGTAACTCCTAATTTCAAGGGCTAAATTTACCTTTTTTACCCTCTCCCTTAAAATAAGGTGGGCTATTTGAGGTGATTTGTAAAAATGTACTATGATACAAAATATTCGCCCACTAAAAATTTAAAACCCCTTAATTTCGCCAAAGGGCGAACATTCGCCCCTAAAATCACCCCTAATGAAAACCAAGAATTCTTGGCATCTTAATTTTTCTTTGTATCCCATATTCTAGAATTCCATCTTATTTTATCCCTTTCTTTTCAAAAATAATAAATAGCTATAGAATTATTGATTTTGTGTAGCTTTGATGACTTTCTGCAGCCAATTTTACAGACACCTATGATCATACAATTGAAGGAATGATTGACTCCCTTTACTACAAAGTACCTGAAGACAACATAAAAGGAAACAAAAGGTTAGCAAGCAAATAATGCAAAGGTATACACTTTTTTAACTTAATAATAGGGATCAAAACATTACATATATGGATTATATGACATAATACTACCAAAAAATCAAAATCATTATTGCAAAGAGTTGGTCATGTCATGTCAAATCTTGCATAATATGCCATTCACTCCCAGTCATCATAACTCATATTCTGATCCATTGTGTTGGCTGCCCAAAACATATACATGAATGATCTTAATAGATATATTCTACCTCATGTCCTTATACCCTCACCACCTGCGCTCTCATTATTCCATCACTCACACTCTCGACCTTTCCGCTATAAAAACCCTACCAAACCATCCTAGCTTGTCAAACAAAACAATTTTTGAAACAAAGCTTCTTGGCCATGGGAGTGATAGTTAGAACAGAGCCAACAAGGAAGACATTTTTGGAGGGGTATCCACAAACAAAAGAATTATTACGGAAAGTGTAGTGGCTAGAATTTGCAGAGAAATTCGATGGTTTCCATAGAGAAGTGACCAAATCCTTCCCCAAGGCCTTTGATGGAGTCGAAGTGGAGATAGGGGACATCAAATTCACAGTGACAGAGTCATTTATAGCTGAAGCCACTGGACTGCCGCGGATTGGAGAGAAATGATTCAAGAACAGAGGTATTGAAACATAAGACTGGAAGGTTTTCCTAAAGAAACCAAGCATGAAAACCACCATTTTCAAGAAGGTCATCCCAAGCACGACTGTAGTGCCGGTTTATCAATCCTAATTGACCAAGACTACAACCATTTAATTGTCAACCCAGGGTAGGTCTTGTTGTTTCAATGGAGTTTGCACTATCTGTGTCGATACACTACAACCAAGAATGAAAATAGAAAACAGTAAAGAATGTCGATGAATTAGTTGTAGAAATTAAATCATTCATGTAGAAATTAAAACACTCTACAGAAATGAAATCACACTTCACAATTACTAGAGCAAGGGTGCACCACACACTAAACTAATAACTACAACAACTAATCAACTACCATACTACTTCATCAAACCAGTGTAACAACATAACGTAATTATGGAACTGAAGCCGATATATTCTACAATTTATACGTCAACAATAGAAAACCATACAAACAATAAAAGAGACAATAATGTATAGCTACTTCTACCGCTACAGTCCCTGTTAAAGAGGAGGGCCCTTCCTCCCTAGCAGGGGCACAGGAATGAACACGAGAATAGTTAAAGAATCAAATGAGAAGCAGTAACAACGTCACCACAATGTCTTCAATATTAAAAATAATTAAAAGTTACAAGATCAAAATAACAGTGCTCTCTATGTCGTCCCCCTACATGAGAGATTAAGTTTCTCTTATAGTGATTACATATCCAAAATCAGGAATAGATCAGTCATGAGAATCTCACGATTCTCATGCTGATCATAAATAGAAATTGTTATAACTTGTTCCTAAATACAAATTCTATTCAAATACATTGGTTAAGATCACAACCGTTTGGATCTGCTACTTTCTAAATAAACAATTCATAACTTTTGATGGTTGTTGCGTGGAATAGTACCCACGAATTTGTCAGCTATAGTGCAACAACATCCTGCAGTCAAATGATGATTTGGGATGTAACAACAATCACTGGGTAACAACATCCCTGTAACAGCATCCGAGGTGTAACAACAGTCACCTTTAACAGCACGTGGCGTAACAACACCTGTAACAACATACAGAGTGTAACGACAATCTTTTAATTTGATAGAAACTAAAAGATATTCTAATTTAGGTTTTACCTTATGCCAAGCTTCCACATCTCATCTCTAGTTAACAAGCGAACAATGAAAACAAGTCATTGAAACATTCAAGACCATGTTAAGCACACGGTTTAAGTTATGGGCATAGGTCATTTAAACAGATTAGGGTTCCCCACAAGCAATATGTTATTATTTTCCTTGTTAATAAGTTATATTCGTAGGAGAGATATCCAAGATATAACTTTGATGACTGGTTCTAAGAGAAGCTACCTCATTAGGGCAATTTTGAGGTCTAAAATGGGCCTTCTAAGAAAAATGTACAACCAAAATAAACTTTATAGGAACCAATAGGATTCAAGATGATTATGTCAACCATGGGGGACGATTCATCATTTTTGGAGCAAAAAAGTAAATAGATTAAAAATAAATAAATAATAAAACTATTTTTTCAATTCGTATTTTCAACTTATCTCTTGAGGGTTTTACTCAAAGTTCGAGCGAGAGTACTCATTGGATGCAAAATTTAATTCCTCATCCAAGGAGTACCCATGTTGTATACTTTCAATGGACCTTGCTACACAAAAAATGAGAAATACATGAAAAAGCATGATTGCAATCGCATTTTTCATGCATTTATCATTTTTCGTGTAATAGGGTCCATCAAAAGTATGCAACATGGGTACTCCTTGGATGAGGAATCAAAATTTGCATCCAACAAGTGTTTTCGCTCCAAATTTGAGTAAACCCATAGGGAGATAAGTTGAAAATACAAGTTGAAATTATAGTGTTTTCTTTTCTCCCTCTAAAATTTGATGATGTAATATAATATTAATTTATTATTTCCACTATTATTTTATAGTTTCATAAGGAGGCCCATTTCAGACCTCAAAATTCCCCTAATTCTTGGAGTAACCATAACAACCTCACACAATCATTAGTGTTAGGGTTTTAATATTAGGGCAAGCATGACCATGCAACCATCTAAGGGTGTCAACATGTGCGAGGATGCCTATCAATCTTCCTTTAGGGTTTGAGCATGTGCAAACAGGTGTGAGAAATCTAGTCACGATACCAAAGGTTTGAAGGCTTCAAGTTTGTAAAGGCTCATGTAGTGGCATGCAACATAGAGGGAAATTCCAGGCTAGGTCAAGGTGAGTATATGCTAAGCCAGAAGACAAATGCATGATGTAATGCAACATGTAGGGCTTATGATGTAATTCAATGTTGTGTTATGTAAATGTGCGAAAGAAATCGTCCAATTACAAATAAAATACCAATGCAATGCATGTGCAGGGATTTCAATGCAAAAGATGAATGGATGCTTAAATTCCAAATGTTATACAACAACTAAGTTCCTATGATAAGGTAAACACAACAAAGCATATTTAAATCTTAGCCATAGAAGAAAATGATAGTAAGAAAACTTTGACAGAGAAACCCTAATAAGAAACTTTGATAAACAAACCCTCATTAGCCAAATAATAAGAAAAACCTAAAACCTAACTGGTCTAAACCCTAAAACCCTAATTTAACTAGAGAGGATGTTAGGTAAGGTGAAATTAAACTTCCAATGTAGCCACTGCACCGGTTCCCGACCTGCAAAAACAAAGATGAAAACAATTAGAATATGTAAACAGAATTGTGTAAAAGCCAAAATGCTCACCTGTGAAACATGCACAATAACAAGAAAGTCACGTCTACCTATAGGGAAATGTACTAGAAAATACCGTTGAAGGTAAATTGCAATCCAATCCTAGTAAACAAAATCACAAAATTGAAATTTATAAGCATCCAGACATGACATACATCCTTTCATGCTTAATCCTAAATCCAATGTAAGTGAGGCAAGATGTTTCCTGCTAACAGAGAAATCCTCCAGATAAGATCCTTCAATCCAATCAACAACCCTATCATGATATGGAGGTTGATCAACTTGATGACTTTGAAAATAGGGGTTTTCACTGGGTGTAACTAAGATACTTGAGGACTCAAGCGCAAAAACCTTAATTTCGGAAACCGTGGTTTAAAGATGTCCATGGATTTCATTGAGGACGTGAGGACCTGACAAAATCATCAGCAGAGGCTGAAGTGCCTCACCGTCCTGACAAATCTTTGAACCTTCAAACAAAAAGCCATCAAATATTGGTAGATTCGTAAGATTAACTTGTGAATACATATGATCATCATTAGCTATGCCAAGACTTGGTTCTAGGGTCTCATCAGGAATGTGAGAACTTGACATAACCATCAATGAAAGCTAAAGTGCAACAACTTTCTGATGAGTCCCCAAATCATTGAATTCCAGTGGCTTCGTAGGATCAACAGATGTGTATGAATGGTGATCACCAGAGGTGTGAGTGAATATGTTTTCAGTATAATGAAAATCGATGAATCCACTAGTTTGATCTTGGGTTGAAAGTGGAGAGGAATTAATGAGAGAACCATATTGAATGGGTTGAGATGTAAGGCCTTCTTCTTCACCTGTCAAATACTGTGGATGGAAGAGATCAGGAACAAGAGATTCAATATCCTCATACTGTGACTGTGAAAAACCACCCCCATGTGCATGAGTGCAATAAACATGAGCGGGATAAATATGTGGATGATTTATGGAAATTGCTAGTATAGTAGACCCATGAAATAAATTAGGGCACAATGGATGCAAGGGGTCAAATGAAGGGCCACTAATCGGACCAGGACTCACATCCTGCACATTAGTGTCACCTAGAGGGAGAAATGTCTTTTCATGCATTCCATGGTACTTGGATTTGATAAGACAGTCAAATTTCTGTGAGATAAGACCCAAGCCATTGTCGACAAGTGAATGAAATCCACGAATAGAGTGAGACATCTGTTCAATGGAATCTATCTTGGTTCCATCAACAAGAAGAGATGTTATATCAACATAATTCTCAGATTCAAAATCAAAAGGATGAACAAGAGCTTTAGATTCAAGACAATTAAATTCATCTCCTAGAAAGCACTTTTCATCACCTGAACCATTTACGACCAAGATCTTATTATGTAACAAATTAGGATGAGGATAAGCAATCACACAAGAAGTAATTTCCTCCTCGGAGGCTTGAGGTTGTTCTTAATTTAGAGAGATAGGAAAAACAATATTAGGGGTAAAACCTAGACAACTCGTAACTTGCATATTATCATGATACTCATGAGAATCAAGATTTGTTTTAGATTGAAGGTGCTGCAGAGAAACGAAAACTAATCGCTGAAAATTTTCACTCAAATACACCCAGTTGACATCTCTTTTAAGAAATTCAAAACAAAGATGGACAAATCTAATAGAAAATCCCTCTAGAGATTCTTCATGTTTCGCTTTGAGCTCATTTATCCTACTAAACACATCTTGGAAATTGTACATGTGAAACGCTTGTTGAAGCTTACTAATGAGTTGCTTGAACAAATGGATTGAATTTACCAGTAATGTGTGGCACCATCACTTGACGTGACCTTCAAGGGTGAGGGAGAAGAGCACACAAGAAAGCTCTTCATCATTGATCTCGTAAGATTTGCAAAACTTAAGGAAATAAAAAATGTGCTCGGCTAAGGATATTCCATCCTCGCCATCAAACTTTAACTGAGAGAAGTGATCTTGAGGCTCATCGGGGATTGAACATTGAAAAATTGATAATTTAGAGAAGCACCCTAGGAGCGAGATTCGAGACATATACTGTGTTAATTTTAGGTATGTTCTATGATAGAGCAATTTATTAATTTCCTTTCCATATTAGCAATCACATCAGCATAAAGTAAACTGCAGATAGAACATAAATATAAATCGCAGAAGACAAGCCAAGGCAAGAGGACACAAGATATGGCGCGAGCCAGGGAAAAACCCCACCATGTGTGGGGAAACCCTTTGATCAAATCTTCTTTTATCTTCAAAGTTCAGCATAGAGAGAGAGAGAGAGAGAGAGTACATTTACAATAGAAGTCAACACTTTGACTTATCTAGATCTAAGCATAGATAATCTCCTATAACGATGAGATCAATTGAAGACATTCTGCTTCAACTGATACCTATCATCGTGTTGCATTTGGTTCTCTAGTTGCACCACTGCATACTGCACCATGCGGCTGTCCATGTCCATGATTTTATCCAACTCAAACTAATGTGCATCATCATCATGTTGTTGCCCCTGCTAATGTATTATTGTACTTCCCATGCACATGATCATATCAAGTTGTTGCCCTTCATGTTTATGAACTTATAATGCTGCCTATGCATCATCATTATGTTGTCCTATATGTCCATGATCTCATGTTTCCCTTTATGTCCATGATCTCATTCATCATGATGCTTATGATCTCATACATCATGAATCACGCTGTTCACACTGCCCATCTACATCATGCTTCTCTTACTGCCCATATATATCATCCATGACCTGGACTATGAGAGTATTGACCCAATACATACATAGCTCACAGTTGTGTCCTTATGACTACACCTAATACATTCTAGATGTTTACAACGTATATATTTGCCAACATATATATGTCCATTTGCTGTGTATTGACCATATATATCATCCATGACCTGGACTATGAGAGTATTGACCCAATACATACATAGCTCATAGCTGTGTCCTTATGACTACACATAATACATTCTAGATGTTTACAACGTATATATTTGCTAGCATATATATGTCCATTTGTTGCGTATTGACCAGAGTGAATGTTGCTGCCATGACAGCGTTATATATCAGTGTCTGCATATACATAACAGTATATGAGTTTCCATGACTGTGAATATATATAGTGCCTTCATTAACAAAGTTAAGGGCTACTTGGATATTGTACTATGCCTCCTTATATGACTGAGTTAAGGGCTATTCATATTGACTACATATACCAGCGTACTTCATAAACAGCGTATTACTGTTTCATATACCAGCGTACTTCATAAACAACGTATTATTGTTTTATTTACCTTGCTACGTAGGTTATCTCAATGATCAGCGTATATATATATATATATATATATATATAATAATATATATATATATTATATAATATATATATATTATATATATATATATATATAATATATATATATATATATATTATATATATTGCTACGTTCATTGCCATTACCTTAATGACTGCGTGATGACAGCGTATCTATGTATTTTTTTTTTGTTATTTCATTAACCAGCATTATGTCCCATTGACCTGTGTCTGGGTGCTTCATGAAGATCGTAGATAACCACGACTGTGGTTATGACTGTGGCTAGGTGAGCAGCGTATATCATTGTTGCGTTCAGCTTAGCATCCAACGAGCAGCGTATGTATATGTATTGACTGTGGCTAGGTGAGTAGCGTATATCATTGTTGCGTTCATCTCAGCATCCAACAAGCAGCGTATGTATATGTATTGACTGCGGCTAGGTCTACTACAACTAGGGCATCCAACGTATTCTCTTTTGTGTCTTCTCCTTCTCCAAAAACCCAAGATGTGGAGAGGAGTTCACACCGAGAATGTGTGTCCCTAATGACTCCAAATCCTCTCTTATTTATACTAAAAATGTAGACACATCGGTTGGGCTTATAGAGCCTACATAAGAGCTGGTCGGCTTGATAATAATTACTTAAACAAAATAAATTCATATATCCATAAATACTTATCGTAATTGGATGATCTTTGGATCAATCCTACACCTCTCGATGAGAGGGATCCAATAAAAATATTAGCTGCCAGAAATAAGTGACCTACATGGAGTTTGGCCCTAGTTGCCAATTTAACACTCCCTCTCAACTAGGGAGAACTCCATCCGGTGATCCATATGTCTGACTGTATTATCTCGACCACTAGTGCCTTGCACTGCTTTGCCTAGCTCTGCTCAGCTCTGCTCTACTAGCTTTGCTGACTCTGATTTGGTCAGCTTAACTCTGCTGAACTATGAAAAAGAAGAATTGATCGAGAATGAGTCATATCATTCTCCACTGACCCGAAGTCAGTTTCAGAGTGGGTACCACTGGTCCTAGACTAGTCTCAACCAACCCGAAGTCAGCTTCATAGTAAGTACCACTCCTACCACTGGTCCCAGACCAGTATTGCAGTCTAAGAGAGTGTACCACTGGTCTTAGACCAGTCTCAACCAACCTGAAGTTAGCATCATAGTGTGTACCACTCTCACTTGTCCCAGACCAGTACTGCACTAACACGAAGTCAGTCTCGGAGTATGTACCACTGGTCCTAGACCAGTCTCAACTGACCCGAAGTCAATGTCATAGTAGGTACAACTCCTACCACTGGTCCCAGACCAGTATCGCAGGCTCAGAGAGTGTACTATTAGTCCCAGACCAATCTCAACTGACCCGAAGTCAGCGTCATAGTATGTACGACTCTCACTGGTCCCAGACCAGTCCTGCACTAACACGAAGTCAGTCTCGGAGTATGTACCACTGATCCCAGACCAGTCTTAGCCGACTTGAAGTCAGCGTCATAGTATGTACAACTCCTACCACTGGTCCTAGACCCGACCCGAAGTTAGCATCACAGTATGTACGACTCTCACTGGTCCCAAAACAGTCCTGCACTGACACGAAGTCAGTCTCGGAGTATGTACCACTGATCCCAGACCAGTCTCAGCCGACCCGAAGTCAGCGTCATAGTATGTACAACTCCTACCACTGGTCCCAGACAAGTATCATTGATCCCAGATCAATGGAGGTCATCCTAGCGTACGGAGTGTGGTAGATACAACGATGCATCCATCGGTACTACTATGGTCCCTAACTTCATTTCCCTGCTCATTGATCAGATGAGAGGTACTTCCCATGAGTCCCAGAATACATGGGTAGGATGCCTCGACAGGAGAACTTAATCAATCCTGTCCTCACAGGAGAACACATCAATCCTGCTACAATCACCATGGAGAACACATCAATCCAGGCCTCGCAGGAGAACACATCAATCTTGCTACAATCGCCATGGAGAACACATCAATCCAGGCCTCATAGGAGAACTAATCATCCTGCTACATAAGAGAGCGAATCATCTTGTCCCACGAGAGAGAAAATCATCTTGTTCTAGTGCGCACCACCAGGGGAGGGTGAGTCACCCTGTGGTCATATGTTGCTCCAGTAGAACTCCAAGCCCCCCAGAGCTCCCAGAGCTCAATATAAGCAACATGCAGGACCCTTTTACAAAAGTCTCTCGACGACTCCAAGTTGTTGGGGAAAATCACAAATTTGATCTTTCCTCGGGGCTTTGTCCTATACATCATCTCAGTCTGATGGAGCCTCCTTGATCATCAACTTACCATATCCCAGATAAGGCAGTATTTTGTGTCTATCTGCTGGAGCAATTGTCGAATACGGGATTCCTCAATAATCGAATCCCACCTCTGGTTGTCACAGAGAATCACAATGGTATTCATGATGTGTACAAACAACTCACTGAAGAGCTTCAACAACCAGACTGCCTCACAGAAGGCCATACTATCAGCAATGTATTCTACCTTGGTGGTGCTTAGAGTCACCGACTTTTGCTTCCTTCTCATCCAGGATATCGAAGCAGATCCCAAGGTGAAACAACACCCGGAAGTGCTATTTACGGTCCACCACACTGCCTGCCCAATCAGCATCAGTATATCCAAGTAGTCTCACATCTTTGGCAGTGTATTTCAATCCATGAGAGATTGTGCCTTGAAGATATCTCAGAAGATTCTTGGCACCGATCCAATGGGGCTCAACCAAATATGAGCTCACCATGCTAACTGCAACACATATGTCTGAATGGAGGTTCTCCAAGAACATCAACGCGAATGAGTTTATGAAACTCAAAGGCATTTCCCAAATCAGGTCTGACATCACTATCATATAGCTTCTTGAAAGTTAAGATCCTCGAGGTAGTCACAGGCTTGCAGCTTATCTTTCCACATTCAGTATCCAACTCCCTCTGTCTCCTATAAATGAGAGGGTCTGCACCTGTCAGACATAGATGCCGGTACGAGAGGTTTATCATCCACAACCTTCGAGTAATGGTTTGGATCGGTTTCACTCCTAGTGAATTTCAGTTGCATTAGACAACTATTAATCCTCTCATACTATGCTCGAGGTGTTTTGCTTCAAGCCATAAAGGGCTTTCTTCCACCTGTATACATGAGATTCCCGATCATGAATCTCAAACTCCTTTGGTTGTTCCAAGCCTCTGGACCTGCTGCATGAGGGGAATGGTCCCCTTATAAGATTTTCTTTCCGTGCATCTTAGACATGTACCTTCATGCTCCTTTTTGAATTCAGGCATTCCAGTCACCATCTGACTCACAGACCTCCGGTGTTGAGTTAATGGACATGGTTCCCAGTGGACTTCCTGCAACTTGATACAACCCTGAACTCAAAAACATCTTTGAAAGATCTATTTTCAGATACGCACCTTTCCATTGATAAGTGCCATCTTGTAACCTTTGACTTTCATTTCCAAGATGGACATCAGGTTCTTCTTGCGATCAGGTACATAAAAGAGATTTTGGGGTTCCTTGCTTTCGTGGAAGAGTCGACCATTTCCTTGATGACCTGCATTACTAGTCATTCCTTTGATCATTGAAAATGTCCCAGGAATGATTGTTATCTTCATCAAGAGATGTGTCTTTGCCATTCAGACACTCCTTCGCATAACGACCGAACTTATTTCAATAAGGCATCACCCTTAAATCCGAACTTCCCAATGAAGTGATCTTTAGATGGGCCATTAGAAACTTCCGCTGCGCCATTCTGATAACATTCTCTACTTCCACTTCACCCTAGGTGAATTATGAGGAACCCATTGATCCTTTTGTCTTGTCCAAACTATCTTCGGTGATAGCTCTTTCACTCTTGCTTGGGCATTGTCTTCACCTCAGCTCTGATACCATGTTAATTTTAGGTATGTTCTATGCTAGAGAAATTTATTAATTTCTTTTCCATATTAGGAATCACATCAGCATAAAGTAAACTGCAGATAGAACATAAATATAAATCGCAGAAGACAAGCCAAGGCAAGAGGACACAAGATATGGCGCGAGCCAGGGACAAACCCCACCATGTGTGGGGAAACCCTTTGATCAAATCTTCTTTTATCTTCAAAGTTCAGCAGAGAGAGAGAGAGAGAGAGTACATTTACAACAGAAGTCAACACTTTCACTTATCTAGATCTAAGCATAGATCATCTCCTATTACGATGAGATCAGTTGAAGACATTCTGCTTCAACTGATACCTATCATCGTGCTGCATCTGGTTCTCTAGTTGCACCCCTACATACTGCACCATGCGGCTGTCCATGTCCATGATTTTATCCAGCTCAAACTAATGTGCATCATCATCATGTTGCTGCCCCTGCTAATGTATTATTGTACTGCCCATGCACATGATCTTATCAAGTTGCCGCCCTTCATGTTTATGATCTTATAATGCTGCCTATGCATCATCATTATGCTGTCCTATATGTCCATGATCTCATGTTGCCCTTTATGTCCATGATCTCATTCATCATGATGCTCATGATCTCATACATCATGCATCATGCTGCTCACACTACCCATCTACATCATGCTGCTCTTACTGCCCATATATATCATCCATGACCTGGACTATGAGAGTATTGACCCAATACATACATAGCTCACAGTTGTGTCCTTATGACTACACCTAATACATTCTAGATATTTACAACGTATATATTTGCCAGCATATATATGTCCATTTGCTGTGTATTGACCATATATATCATCCACGACCTAGACTATGAGAGTATTGACCCAATACATACATAGCTCACAGCTGTGTCCTTATGACTACACCTAATACATTCTAGATGTTTACAACATATATATTTGCCAGCATATATATGTCCATTTGCTGCGTATTGACCAGAGTGAATGTTGCTGCCATGATAACTCTATATATCAGTGTCTGCATATACATAACAGTATATGAGTTTCCATGATTGTGCATATATATAGTGCCTTCATTAACAAAGTTAAGGGCTGCTTGGATAGTGTACTATGCCTCCGTATATGAATGAGTTAAGGGCTATTCATATTGACTGCATATACCAGCATACTTCATAAATAGCGTATTACTGTTTCATATACCAGCGTACTTCATAAACAACGTATCACTGTTTTATATACTTTGCTTACGTAGTTATTCAATGATCGCGTATATATCTATATAATATATATATATTATATATTTATATTATTATATATATATATATCTATATTATATATATATATATATATATTTTTTTATCTTTCTACGTTCATTACGTGGGTATATATATATAGGTATTTTCCATTGCCTTAATGACTGCGTGATGACAACGTATCTATGTATTTTTTTGTTTGTTATTTCATTGACCATCGTTATGTCCCATTGACCTGCGTCTGGGTGCTTCATGAAGATCGTAGATAACAACGACTGTGGTTATGACTGTGGCTAGGTGAGTAGCGTATATCATTGTTGCGTTCATCTCAACATCCAATGAGCAACGTATGTATATGTATTGACTGCGGCTAGGTGAGCAACGTATATCATTGCTGCGTTCATCTCAGCATCCAACGAGCAGCGTATGTATATGTATTGACTGCAACTAGGTCTACTGTAGCTAGGGCATCCAACGTATTCTCTTTTGTGTCTTCTCCTTCTCCAAAAACCCAAGACGTGGAGAGGAGTTCACACCGAGAATGTGTGTCCCTAATGACTCCAAATCCTCTCTTATTTATACTAAAAACGTAGACACGTCGGTTTGGCTTCTAGAGCCTACATAAGAGCTGGTCAGCTTGATAATAATTACATAAACAAAATAAATTCATATCTCCATAAATACTTATCGGAATTATATGATCTTTGGATCAATCCTACACCTCTCGATGAGAGGGATCAAATAAAAATATCAGGTGCCAGAAATAAGCCGACCTACATGGAGTTTGGCCCTAGTTGCCAATTTAACATAGTGCCAACTATTAAGGGAGTATCCCCGGTGTGAAGTCCTAATTAGACCTCGCACCGTTTGGGATAGGAGCCCCATCTAGTATGTGGGTCTGGTTGCCACCATGAATGTTTCCTCTCTTAGTTATCAAGTGAGAAGGTGTTAGAGTGGGGACAATAATGAAATGCCTAGACAGTGAAACAAAATCAGCCTAAGATTGACAAATTGCAGAAAGAGGTACAGACAAGTGTTAACATCAATAAGAAGATGTATTCCATGAGGCGGATCAATGAGCTAAAACCCAATTAGACATACAATATACACGAACATGCCAAAAGTTAATTGCAAAATAGTTCACAATAGATCACTGATATGGCAAGAACTAAGTAAACACAGATTCGAAAGAAAAACATAGATGCAACAACTATGAACCATTCCATAACATATTGCACACATGAAAGCATAAAGTATACAAATATACTGAAAATACCATACAACCAATACAACCACCATGAGTAAGCATGGAGATCAGTGCCAAAGATGAAGAACATATTATTAATGTTGTTGCAACTTTAAGTACATGTCTTGCAATTGGTCAAAACCCAATAGTGGAACATGGGCTGCTCATACCATTTCCCAATGAAAAACCCTATCCTCACTACAACTCCACTCTACTAGCTATGAAGAGCTGAGTGGCTCTAGCTCTCAAGCAAAAATCAACTATCTAATCCTCAACCCCAACCCAAGTGCTAAAGTCCTTGTCTAATGAGGCACGAGGGAAAATTTATGGAGAGGAGGCAACTGTTCACCTACCGTGACCCTTGACCTCCCCTCACGACCTTTCAACTAACCTCATGACTCTTGAGCTTAGTCACTTCCTTCTCAAGCCTAATGATTGTTACATGGTCATAGCTATTAGCATCATGATAAGAAACATTTAGGTGGTGATAGAGGAGAAGACATTAGGAGAATATGGAGGGTTCTTTGAAACCATAAAACTCTTGTTGTTATTGGTGTTGTTAGCCTTCTGCTCATAGCAGGTATTCATTTTTCATGATTGACAGTGGAAGTGCCAAAAATGTTCATCCTTTTCATGCTGCAAAAGTTCCATTTTTGAAGAATTTTCAGTTAAAGGGAGGTCCAAACAGCTTAATCTTGGTCTCCCTAGGTTTCAATTTCCTGTTGTAGAATATAGAGAATCATGGTCTGTCCAAACATCTTAATCTGGGCAGATTCTTAGATAGGTAGAGAAGCAAGGGTGCTCAATAGCCTAATATGAAGCCCCTGGATGAAATAAGTATAGATGTAGATAGGAGGACAGTAGAAAAGAAAAAAGTTGTAAAGTTGGGTTTGCAAGTTCAAGTCAACCCAAACCAAAAGAAGAAAGAATGTTAGGTGTATTAGGCTGGGTAGGTAGTTTGAGGTTGCAAAAGCAGATTGGTAAACACTTGTGGTCTTGTCAAGAAGGACTCATCTCATTTATGGCATTGGAACCATGGAAGTGGCTTGATGGTACAATAGTGGAAGCATGACTAACTTCCCCTTCTTTACCCCAGAAATCATTTTACTAACATCCCCTCAAGGACCTTGGGATCTACCCAACAAGTCCTACTTTCAGCTCATTTGTGTGGAATGTCAAGTCAAGCTTTGACTTTCCTCAATGAAAAGAAGCCACATTTCTTGTGTAAAAATAATCTTTACGTGAATCCATCATTTCCCTTACATTTTCACTCCACCAAGTCATACTAACTCCTAACTTTATTATTTAGCTCCCTAAGTCATTCCCTTATCCCCTACTATGTGAAAACTATATAAAATCCCAAAAATATTACATATCCCACCCTATAGCACTATAGCTATGTAACATGGTTTGGGAGATATTGGTCCATTTGGGACTGATATAAACCCTTTTGCGTCTTAAAAACCAGAATTACTTTAACCCTTGGTTGAAGTAATAACCTTGGATCCCCGCTTTCATCTATAAACCTAACCCTCCCTTCCACCTGCATTATTAATGGTTAACCGGCGCACATAACCCGCAAACCCAATTGGAAAACCCATTTTCTAAAGTTCCCCCCCCCCCCCCCGAATTAAATAGACAATAAAACGGCGCGCGGGCCCCGTCCCTATCCTTCCGCCGCCTTACTTATCCCGCCAGCCGTCCGATTTCCTACGCCCTAAGATCTACGGTGGGCGGGCCTTTTCCTGCCCCGATGTGTCAATGGTTAGCGTACGAGAAATGGGCGGTTTTCCCGTCATACTCTCGCCACCCGTCGCCCTCCCGGCTGTGGCGGAGCCCTCTCCTCTGAAACCGCTTCTGCCCAAAAGCGGTGCACCTGAAACCACATACCGCTTCCCCCTGCGTGATGTAAGCACCACGTCACTGCACCTCTTCCCCCCTGCGTGACGTAAGCAGCACGTCACCCTGCCATGTCATCATCCGTATTGGGTCCCACTACTGACGTCACCCGCTGTACTGCTGACATCACTCGTCGTACTGCTGACGTCATCCGCCGAAAGGAAAGCGCGCAAGTGCGAAATCGATGCTTAGGAGGCCCGGAATCAAATTCTGAGGTAGTTTTTGATGTGCGATTAGCGCTTAGCGCTAATCGCGCATCGCCACGGGAAATAGGCCAAAATGGAAAACCTCATCTTTCAGCAGTTATTTTTGCCTCGAAAGGGCAGAAAAGGGGCGATTTGATAGTTTTAAGCATATCATAGAAATGAAGAAGCCCAGGTTCAATTAAAGAGTATCAGTGAAGTGGCAAAGAGTATTAGATAGACCATAAGGAAGCGGTGAAGCCACTTAAGGCTTTTAGACCACAGTTAATGCACATTAAAGCCACTCAAGAGCAGTGGAACAAAAACCAATGCACAGTTATGATGAATGGCCAGTGCATAACAGCAAAAGACAGATAGCCTCATTTTTGAAACAGCTGCCCCCAGTGTAGCATTAGATAGATATTTTTCATTACTTGCAAGAGAAGTTAGGTTAACTGCATTTAATTCCTGAGATCTTGTAGCAGATCTTTTTTGTAGATATTTTGCCTATAAATACAACCCTGAACAATGTAATAAGGGTTGGTGGGTTGTTTGGTTGATCTCTCATTTGAGAGTTGCACTGTAAAGATTAAGAACTTCTGTAATCAAAGATTGCTGGAATGCTTGCATCTGAACTGGCTGGTTGTGCTTTTAATGGCTGAAGAACTTGGTATGGAATTCTCGTGCTTGCTCATGGTTCAATAAGTCTTTCCTCCCTTTGTTTATTAGTTTATACATAGTTGTACCAAATATATATCATAATCTAAGTTGCGGGAAGAAAGAATAGACCAGAACTGGTTTTCATGCCCTCTGTGCTCAATTCGTGTAGCTTTTCCATGTTTTCCTCTGGAATTAGTGATGAATATGCATTCTTAATTGCGCATGTTTAAGCTATTTCCTTTATTATATGAATGATGTCTAGGAATTCTTCATTGCCCCATTCAACTTTCATCCACTTTCCCTCTTTGGCTGGATGAGAGATCCTTAATTGCCTCTCATTCCCTGACCTCCATTTCATCCTTGTTCCAGCATAAATCATTGTGCCATGTGTAGCTATCCTGCTCCATATTCCCTTCTTCTACCAAAGAAAACATACCCTTCAGTTCACATTCATGAGTCCATGCCCAATGGTTTGAACTTCTTACACTTTGCATGCTAACTCTGCTTGATTAGATCAACCATCCCACTAAACCAAATCAAAACCCATGTGCATCATATCTAGCCTAAAATCATCCCTTAAACATAGTTAAATCTTAAAGAGAGAGCCCTCTCTGACTGCTAGTAGGCTAGGACCTGCAGTCCAAAGATTGGTTTGTGGTTACCTCGGCCGTATTCCCTTAGGAGTCAAAGGGAACAACCTGAGTGATAACATAATGGAGACTCCACTGGGGACAAATCATTTGTTCATTACTGTAAATCCACATTTTTGATTAGTTTTCTTTTCGAATAAGTCCTAAACTTGTTATGAAAAATCACAAAAAATAAAAAAATCTCAAAAATCTAAAAATATTTTGTTTCTTATTGCATATTAAGTCCTGATCTGTGTGGTGGATAGAGATCAGGCCCTTCAAAATTAATTTACTTATCCACCTGGTGACTCCACATAATCCTCATAATAAAGACTCCACTGGAGAAATGAAACCAAGAGAAATATATGAGCAGATCAGGCTTTTGACCTGGATTACTATCCAACAGCTCATGTTCTTTCTCTTCCATAAAATTTTGTTGTGTATATTGTATTTTAAAAACGATTTTAAATTAGATTTTCATGATTTGCCTTTTGAAAATGTTGTTGAAAGGCCTCCTTGCACATTACAACAACAACGTTTAAATGCTGTTGAGAATCATCATACTGCCAAGGAGGAAACAAATCTCAAAGCCAATCATTCTATTCCTGTTCATGTTGAGCCCATTCAGCCAATCCCTATACATAATCCCGTGCCTCGTAAAGTTCTTGACAGATATAAGCCTCTTGTTTTGCCTCCTGTGCTTAATCCTCTGCCCAAAAATCATCCTGAGTATCTCCCAAGATTTGATGGAGAGAATGGTATCACTACCCAAAAGCATATCCAAGACTTCGAAGACTATCTTAATATATTTGAAGTGGAGGATGAGGATGTTAGTATCAGGCTGTTTGCCCTTTCTCTGCAAAGAGAAGTTAGGACTTGGTTTAAAGCATTGCCTAAGGCTAGCATTTCTAATCTTCAGCAGTTTTCCAAACTCTTCCTTGATAGATGGATGATCAAACTTAATTTCCTCTTGATCATTGAAGAATATAATCAGTTAAAAAGAAGTCCAAATGAATTTGTTCATCAATTTCATGATCGATTCAATCAAGTTTATCATTCTTTGCCTTTGAATATTAGACCTCCCCCTGATTTAGCTCTATTGCATTATCCAAGAGCTTTTGACCCAGAAATAGAATTCCGTTTAAGAGAAAGAAGCCCCTCCACCATGAAACAAATGCAGGACATGGCAGTGGACATAGAGGCAAATCTGAAAATCAGGGAGGAGAAGCGCAAAGCAGAGAAAGAAGAAAAACTTCATGGTCTGATACAAAGGTCAGAGGAAATGATCACAAAGAAAGTGGAATGTTTAGAGCACCAGAATACATCTGTTTTTCAAGAGGAAAGTAATGACATTCATGAAAAAACCTACCACAAAACAAATGACATATTCGTACAACCATACATGATGGAGCAATCTCCTGATATACGATATGAACATAGCATCTTCTCTTCTTTCAACTGCTTGCCAAAATATGATGAGTATGATGATGATGATGATCCTAATGACCAAATCAGCCTTACAGAGGAATCATAACCTATTTTGGCAGAAGGCACAATTTAGAGTCAGCAGCCCAAAATCAATGATCAACATGCCTATCTCAGCTATGAAGTAAAGGAGGAAAGCGCAGAAAATTTTGATTTCAGTGAAGGAACTTTACCTTTATGTGTTGATTCTTTTCAATTTATTAAGGAGAACTATCATGCAGTTAATAAGCCAGCATCAACAAGTATTGATACTGATCACCTGGAGGAAGCCCAAATCAGTGTTCAAAATATATTGCCTCCAGCTTTGCAGCCCCAAAGGGCCATCGAATATCAGATTGAGGAAAATTCAAAAGCGGTTGTTCGTGACCAAGTGATACAAGTGGATCCCCTGCATCTTTGTTATCAGCCATCTGAATTTTTCAAAGAAGAAGAGGAGCAGCCCGCACATATCAGTCAAGGGTTAGATGAGCCTGCTTATAACAAATTGCAAATATCAGTTCAGGTTTTATATGATTCATGTGCTAACAGGGGGTATGATGGAGTAAAGAAGTGCTTTTCTCCATTAGCAGGCTGTGTGCCTCAATACCAAAATGTTGATGATCTCCCTTTTCCGAGACATGATAGTGATCCCAAACTTTTGTACAGTTCTTCAATTCAGCCCAACAATAATGTATATATGTTGCGGGACCCTTTTGTACAGTTTCTTGTTTCAGCAAAGAAGGTCAGCAGTTTTCTGATCTTATCAAAGATTAACAAAGCCATATCAGATTGCAAGATCTCAGTTTTTCTCGCCAGCAAGCACAAGCAGCAAAGCTCGTTCATGCTTATGATGCTTAAGTGGCTGCATTGGTTATTTCATTTCACCTAATAGCAAAGTAAGTGCTGGTTAGAGTAGGTAGGTAGGATTTCAATTTTCTGTTTGGATAGCAAGCTTGCTGCAGTTGAAGATCGAAGTGAAGGCCCTAAGCTCTTCAAGTATGTTGTCATGTTCATAGATAAAGCAGCCAGCAAAGGAAAGTTTTCAGACTACAACAACAATTGAAGATCAAGGCATTCTGACCTGCTGTTCTTGGCCTTTCACAAGGAAAGGCCATCCCCAAGTGGAGCCACTGTTAGCCTCCTGCTCATAGCAGGTATTCATTTTTCATGATTGACAGTGGAAGTGCCAAAATTGTTCATCCTTTTCATGCTGCAAAAGTTCCATTTTTGAAGAATTTTCAGTTAAAGGGAGGTCCAAACAGCTTAATCTT
>APFE030006121.1:7910-26765 GCA_000404065.3 Pinus taeda
TTTTGTGCATGATTTTCGCACATGTGTTTTGGACGCGATGGTTTTCGGTCCATGGTATTGGATCGATGGTTTTTTTTGGTCCATGGTATTGGACGTGATGGTTTTTCGGTCCATGGTATTGGATGCTTCAGCATGTATAAATATGTATTGTAACATTGAAAGGAACATAATGAAAAATCAAGCTGGTAGTCTCGGTTTTGAAATCCAGTGGGAAATCTCTGTGTATATGTGTTTTATGTGTTATGCTCTCGCATTTTTATTTTTCCTGTGATTTAGAATTCGTATGCAGGTAATTTCTGTACGGGGTTAAAACCTACACATGCTTGGAATATGGCACAGGGGTGATTGGCTGAAGAGAGACTTGGCTCAGCCAATCTGTGGTTGGGTGGAATGTGGTAGTCCCATCACCGGTTGGTTCATTGCATTTATTAATAAGAAATTCATTCCCCTGATTTTGATGTGCAAATGTATTGATGTATATATGGATCTTGATAGCTGATATGCTTATGGTATTTATGTTCCTATTATGATGGTTATATGCACATTTTATGGCATCAACTATGTATGGCTCTCAACATGTTTTTTCTTGTATGTGAATGGAATATATGTCTATGACCTAATAGATGATAAGGCAACAAGTGACATGAGGAAACGATGGTTCATGGCGATTCTCAGATAAGTATGATATCCCTACACTTAAGTATGTTGTTTACACCTGTAGGTTACATGATGATATGTTTGACTAAATACCTATCATGGCTAGCAGGGGTTTGGTTATGGTCTTGTTTAGCTTATTGCTTTTGCATCCCTGTTTCCTTGTATTCTTACCAATTTTAAATGATCATTCCATTCTGCGCAGTGTCCCGGGCTCTGGGCCGAAAAAGGTGGCTCAATTCCCGGAATGCTAGCAAACAAAGCGTTAGTTTAAAGACTAACTTGTCTGGGAAGTGTGTGGGGAGCATTATAACTCACCTTTGCAGTGTTTTGGGAGTGTTATAACTCGACTAGGGAGTGTTTGGGGAGCGTTTCTTTTCCCTAAGTTTCTCAAACAGAAGTAGGACCCAGGTACAAGTTATTTGAGTGGTTGACTTGACTCTTAAAGGTTTTGTGGATGATGTTGGATGACTACGTGTGATGTTCCGCCGATTCCACTTCCTTAAGGTCACCTAGGAGGTTGAATCTTATGATAATAGCCTCTCGTCTCATGTTTACCCTAGTTGGCAAGGTTGCTTGGGTGGATGTGGGAGGAGGGTGTTATAAAGTGGTATCAAAGCATGGTTCAACTCTTGGACTAGATGGGTGGTGTGTGTCAGTCATGCATGCATGTCAGTTGCATGTGTGTCTCTTATATTTGAATTTCATGTACTTGTTGCATTTGCTTGATGATTAATTATGGTTATAGTTTGGTTATCATGGAGAATCTGATATTGATGTCATGAAATGTATTTGTCATGAGTATGTGAATGATTGCATATGGTTATATGTTGCTTACATTTTTATTATATGTTGGTTACTTACATACTTGTATGTTAGGCTACATTCTTGTAGGTTTGATTCCATGTATCAGTCTTTTAGGTTGGTTACAAGAATTGATCGCTTGTGTTCGACTACATGCGTTTATGCGTAAGTGTAGTTGATTAGGCATTGCTTATGCATGAATATTGTTGCATGTGGCAATGTGTACAATGGAGTAATGGTTTTTGTCATGCATGAGGTCATGGTTGGTGTAGTTGATATGATCATGCATTGATGATTGGAATCTAGCTAGAATGATGTGTATATGGTTTGGTACTCATGTGTTATATGTTTATATGCAAGTGTTATGCATGTATGGTCTTGATTATAGTTATGCATGAATAGTAGGTCATACATGTTTGGTGAAGTCATTGTATGCAATTTAGGTCATCATGATGTTGTTGGTTGTTATGATGCTAATGTGTTGGCCAAGATAGAGCAGGAGATGCAGGTCATCATAATGAGGTTGCACATTGGACTTTGGGATAAGAGCATATCATCATACAAGTATTGTATGTTTGGCATGCATATATGTAAGTCAAGGATTATTATATACATTAGGTTTATATACATTAGGTCTATGAACATGTCTTTTGTTGTTATGGTTACATAGATGATAGTTGATTAGCATAGTCATATGCATATGTGTGAGATAGTCATGAACGATAATAACCTATGGTTGTATGCATTGCTTCTGTTGTTTATGCTAAATAAATTAATGATTAGGTTATATATTATTGATTAGCATGATATATAGCTTATTGTTGTTATATGCAATTAACTTGATGATTAGGGTTATTTCATTGAGATCTTGATGTTGTAATTTGGATTGGTCATATGCATGATGATTATGTTCACTGCATTGAAGATATTTATATTATATGTATTGTGTTAACCTGGTTTGACCTATGCAGATGGTTATAATTGCGATATTCAGTTATGAGCCAACATATTTGTGAAATGGTTTCATATTAATCTCACTGGTCGTACATATGTGATCTCTATGCATAAATGATGACTGTGTATGAGTTATGATGTAAACAAATTTAGTTAGTTACTGTTATGGATATCATGATCTTACTTGTGTTTGATCTAATATGTTGTGAAGTTATATTACGCTAATATGGATTGATTGTGCATACAAGATAGTCTTCCTTGAGATACATTAAGGTATGAGCTCGCTTATGTCGTATATTTGGTGCTTGGTTGTTTGATTATGTCATCTATTTAATTTATTCAACATGGTATGTTGCAAGTTGTTGAATGTTTTATGAATTGCATAATATGAGTATGTGTTCAAATGGTTTTGTTTTAAGATGATTGTACTAACATATATGTGTTGAGACAGTTGATATGTATTTGAATGTAGTTGATAGTTTTAGCATTATGTTTAATGACTATGAGTTGACTATGGATTATGACACGATTGTTAGTCTTGCTAAATCTTGATTTCAAACTGATAGATATGATTGTGTTGATATTTGGAACATGTGGTTAGCATGTATGAGCAATTGCAGGAAGCATGCTAGTATTAACCTGATAAGGTAATAGTTGATGTGTGTATATCACTAACAATTGGGTGATGTGAAAGTGCATAGTAACAATCAATTTCTGCAAGGAAAAGGTCAAAGAAATGAACTGGGAAAGAATTCCTTTTACTATGTTTGGAAACCCTAATTCCAAACGAATGAGTGCTTTGCCTACGGGAAGTCTTATTAACCTTAATATTGGCTGACATTATGTGGACATAGGTTATATTCATGAACATGTACTTGAAAAATATATTAGCTAGTCTTTAGTTACAAGTGGATTTGTAAAGGATTGGAGTCCCTCGAGAGATGGCGTGGACGTGTTCAATTGCAAGCAATGTGCTTGGCACAAAAATATGAGGTAATTGGTGTATTATTATGTTTATTTATGCACTAACAGTTATGCATTAATAACAACATGATGCAGGGAGTTGCATGGAAAGAGAGGTTGCCATGAAATCTTGAAGAAGGCTCAAGTTGAGCTTTCCTTGGGAACCATGGGATTGAGTCATGGTGTCTATTATTAGTCTTATGCTTTCAGTCTTTTGCAATTGTTGTGCTTGATTTGCAATTTTGATTATGTCTAGTGCATAACTATGCCACTTTGTTGCGGTGTCTTATTGCTTTTGGTTTTCATGATCTTCTTCTTGTTTGTTTCTTGACATGCCTTTTGTGTTTTGCGTCTTGGGAATTGGTTGGGAAAGAGGAAAATTGATGGAGCTTGGGGAGAGTTGTGTGGTACCCAATAGGTAATGTAAGATTCAGATGAAACTCTGTGCATGAGTAAGCATAGCGGAAGGTAAGACTATCCCAGTTGGTTGGACTGGTTGGAAAAATGTGGTAAATGGATGGTGGTAATGCAAACATGAGAAAGGTAACCAAAAAAGGAAAAGAAGATGGATCTGAGGTGTCAGGTGCCTTGGCTATGTTGGAACTGTTGTTCTCGACAATGTGCAAGTTGTGCACAAATAAGGAAGTTCTCTTAACCTAGACCCTATGTTATTTGGTAATTATGTTGTGATCATGACTATGTTGATGTTTATATATGTATACATGTATGTATGTACGTATGTCATGTTTGAGAGGTTCTTCATGGGTCATGATTATTAACGCTAACATTTATGTGTATATATATGTATGTGTGTATGTCGTTGCCTAACAAAATGATTATTGTTTTATGCTAATGATTATATATGTATGTATCTATGTATCTATGTCATTGTTTGACAGGGTTGTCAGGGATCATTCTTGTGGCGAAATGATTGCTTATGTAGGTGAACGGCATGAAAAAGTTCCTGGTTCATGTGGAATCAAGTGGGAAGAGTAGTCATGACAAATATATGAGGTCAATATCATGTAGTTATGGATTGATATTATGTGATTATTATGTCTATGTTGTGGGTAGGTTATACCAAAGGATACATCAACGAAGTGAAAGTAGTGTGGCATGCTGGGACAAGCATGGATAAGTTACTGGAAGCAAGATTTCCTGGTAAAGAGTCAGTGTGGTTTTGGATGTGTGGTACGATTATTGTGCATATGTCGTATATGTTGTGCTTGTTACATACAAATGATGCCATGTACATGTTGGATATGCAGTGCTATGTACATGTGTTGTTGCGTGCATGCTGTACATGTGGTGTTATGTACATATGGTGTGGTGTGCATGATTATACAAGTGGTGTTGTGTGCATGTGTCAATGTGTACATGTTGTACAAGTGGTGATGTGTGCAGGTGGTGTTGTGTACATGTCTTGCATGTGGTGTTGTGTACATGTGGTCTCACGTACATGTCGTGCGTGTGGTATTGTGTACATGTTGTACAATGGTGCAGTGTACATATGGCGTTGTGTACATGTTGTGCAGATGGTATCGTGTTTATGTGATGATGTGCACACGTTGTGCAGGTGGTGCTTGGTACATGTGGTACTGATGTATGTGGGGGGTTGAGTGCATGTTGTGCATGTTGTGTTGTAAGCATGTGGTACTATGTATGTGCATTGTGTAGTCATGGTATCATGACATATACATTCATTGTGTTGCACTCTAGACATGTATTTGTGTTATGTTGTACGTCAGGTATAGATGCATGTATTGTGTTGTACACTAGATGTAGGCGTATGTATTGTGTTGAGTTGTACACTGGGTGTAGGCGTATGAGTTGTATCTTACACTGGGTGTAGGTGTATGTGTTGTATGTTAGGTATAGTTGCATGCCTTGCATGGCGTGTGTGGTTGTATGTGTGTGATGCACACTATGTGTATGTGCACATGGTTTAGGAGAAGGCGTTAGGTGTTTGCCTGGTGTGGCAACCGATACGGAGTGCATACGGAATAAAGACAAAAGTAGAAGCTAAGGATTGATTAAAGGATAAGTATCTCATTTCAATTTTATTATGCATGTGATTTATGATTATGGTATATTCTGATTACATGTAAATTATGATTCTGGTTTATGATGGTTACATGTGATTTATGATTTTGATAGTTATGTTTTGAGCTAACCTGATGTGATATTTTTATATAGGTTTTGGTCAAATATGCTACTTTGAATTGTCGTGATAGGAAGCGAACATGATTGCAAATGTACCTTATTGATGAACTACCAATGAGGTATGATTTGAGTTTATTTCAATTTATTTTAAATCTAATGGAAGTAATGTGCTTGGTACAAGAAAGCATGAACATGCCTAGTTGGGTGGTTGAAATCAACTGCAAGAATTAGCAATAACAGTAAAGGAATTGAAACAGGCAACAATATGATGGTAAAGCACTTCAGGAATAGGGCCATTGTGGGACACTAGTACCCAATAGTCTCATTGATTTCCATGAGCATGCTATGACCGATATGATGGTTTTAAGGTAGGGATATGCCTTGGTTGTTGTATCTTCCGATGTGAGGAAGCCTTGCTAAGGGATGGACTACTCGAGATGGGGGTGCCAGCGGAACTTGGAAGGTGAGCGACTGCATAGAAGGGGTGACCGGATTTCCCAAGGGATTTTGTAGAAGAGAAGGGAAGGCCACAAATGGATTTGATTTGGTCATTAGCATTTCTAGATGGAATCAGATGCACATTAGGAGTGTGCCTTGGAAAAATGAGCTGGTAACTGTTCATTGAGAGGACAAATGACGCGGGATTATAGCGCTAGACAATAGATGCATATTTGACTTTGTAGTGGATTCTGGACTAACTGGGAAGGAGGTGGATCCTGGTATTACTTTGAGGGTGGATGTGTGAGCCTCTGGATTCCCTTGTTGTGGATGCAGGCATCATATTTTTTTATTTGCTAGCTGAGCAAATGTGCATATGTGTGTATGTAGTTCTTATAAATACCGTAATGAGTTATGTTATAAAGCTCCAATATGTGTTATGGTGTCATGATGTTTTGATTTTGAGCAGGTATTTCATTGTAAGTACTGCAACGAGATGTGTTATAAAGATGCATGGGCAATATGTTTTGTTTTCAGCAGTCATGTTGGTTATAGGTGTCATTGAATATCAAGGATGGTGTTCCCCCAAGGGGGAGGGTTTTGTAACAGCCCTAGTGAAAAAATCGATGTAAAAATATATAAATACCACAGATGGTGGGACATGTATTCCAAGCTGAATGGTGGGCAAGACATCCTAGTGTGTGTTTATTTGGTGTTTATGGCTAAGGAAATTGGAAAAGGAAATGGCTAAGGCATTAAAGAGGCAAAAAGGCATTTTTGGCACATTTATTTATGGAAATAATGGAAATTAGGAGAAAAAGGAGGTGAAAGGTTGCAGGTTGTATGTGAGGAGGAAAATGAAGGAATATAATGGAAAATGAAGAAAATAGAGGCCTCATTCATTCAAAGGCTTATGAGGATTAGTTGGCAAGCTTCTTCCTTTCAGTGTGAACCTTTTGTCAGTTTAGCTTTGGAGCTCTCTCGTTATTCTCTCTCTCTCTCATACTCTTGGACACTTAGAGTTTCTTGGAGCACTTTGGCATTGGAGCAAGAAAGGCAAAGAAGGCAAGAGGAAGCAAAGATCAAGTAGGGAAAGGCAGGATCAAGCAGCTACAATAGGCTTCATTGCAGGTATCAACTTGCATGTGTATTTTCCTTGCTAGATTTGGCATGCATGGGATTGCATGTGTTTCTTTTCTACAATGGCATGGGTTTTACCAGGTGTGACAATATTTTCAGCCTAGCCTTGCTATTTCCTAATAGCTTTGATGGGATGGGTTCTCGCATGCGGTTTGTGTGGGATGGCCGGATTGGATTCGAAGCTAAGTGGGGTGGATCTTCGAATTGACAAACACATGGTGGTAGTGGTCCTTGAACCAGATTGAGGATGCACAAAGCCACTGGCCTAGTAACCCCTAAACCAGACTGTGGGTTATGGTAAAGCCAGATTGTGTGCCTCGGTGGGCATATGAATCCTTGCTAAGTGAATGGCTGGATATACAATAAAGCCAGATTTTGTGCCTCGGTGGGCCTAGGAATTCTTGTCGGTGAATGACAAGAGATACAATAAAGCTAAGAGGTGGATTTTCTCTCCGTTGGGCCTAGTGATTATGGGATAGAATGCATGGTAAATACTAGAGAGTATGTCTCGGTGTAGGGCCTAGTGATCCATGGATCAAACTGCGGATGCACGGTAAAGACTCAAAGACTAGGAGGCACTCAAATTCCTCATGGTGTAGGTGGAGAAATCCAGTGGAATCTACATTGATTGGTGTTTTTGTATGTGTTTTAAGAGTCTTGTATTCATGCCTAGAATATGGAACGGGGATGATTTGCTGAAGATGTTAGAGTTAACACAACGAAAATTTAAAAGAAATAAGACACGCACAACATTCAACCATGAAATACAAAGATTTTAACGTGGTTCACCCAACCAATCTAGGCTAAGTCCACCAAACAGAGGCATCGAAAATCTTATTACTCAACAAGAGATTACAACAACAGATTTGCACATCTGGAATTATTTTTCCTCACTCCTTCTCATCACACATATCCTCTATGGGCTTACATCTTTATAGCTGGGAGTAGAAAACTGAATCATAAATTCACTCACAACAAATATAGGATGCAATAACTCCTCATCAGGAATAAATGGAGTTAATTTAGCAACAAACCCTATTGTTGTCACATTCATGAGATTTTCTCCAAATTTAATTAACAGAAAATCTCAACAATCTCCACCTTGACAATAATTAGCCTGATATCCTGTTCCAAATTATTTTTTATCTTTTCTGCAAGCCAAGGGAAGCTAGACACCATCGTAGCTTCTCTAACAAAACTGGTTTCTTGAACATGTCTGCACATTTTTCCTTTGTATGCACTTTTTCAAGAGAGACTCCCCTTTCAGTGATAACATGTCTTGTAAAATGGTACTTGATAGGTATATGCTTTGGTTTACTATGATAGGCTGGATTTTTAGCCAAGTGAATGCACTTTGACTATCACAAAATAACTTGATGTTGTCCTACAACCTACCAAACTCACCAAACAAACCTTTCAACCAAACCGCTTCTTTGCAAGCATGTGAAGCAGCTATGTATTCTGCTTTTGTAGTGGATAAAGCAACAATGTTTTGTAGCTTTGATATCCAGCTTATAGCTCCACTTGCAAGAGTAAAGACATATCCTGAAGTTGACCTTCTCTTATCCAAATCACCTGCAAAATTGGAATCAACATATCTGAACAAATTCACTATCTCTGTTATAAGTGATACAATAATCACTTGTGCCTCTCAATTACCGAAGCACCCATTTCACTGCTGACCAGCATTCTTTTCCTAAATTTTCCATATACCTGCTGACAACCCCAACTGCATGTGAAATATCTGGTCGAGTACAAATCATCGCATACATCAAACAACCTACTACATTGGCATATGGAATTCGAGACATATATTCCTTTTCTTCATTTGTATTAGGACATAAACTTGAAGAAAGCTTAAAATGGGAAGCTAAAGGGACTGAAATAGGCTTCACATTGTTCATACCAAACCTCAATAGTATTTTCTCAATATACTTCTTTTGTGATAGCCATAGCTTACCATTGATCCTGTCTCTGAAAATCCCCATGCCCAAAATTTGTCTTGCTGCTCCTAGATCTTTCATATCAAACATCCTAGCCATCTGAGCCTTTAACCTGTTATGCTTTTGCTTGCTAAAAGCATATCGTCAACATACAACACTAAGATAATGAACATGCCATTACTTAATTTCTTAAAGTAAACACAATGATCATATTCACTTCTTATATAGTTTTGACTAATCATGAAAGAATCAAATTTCTTGTACCACTGTTGAGATGACTGCTTCAAACCATACAATGATTTCTTGAGCTTGCAGACACATTTCTTGTTGCGATTTTGAACAAACCCTTTCGATTGTTCCATGTAAATCTCTTCATATAAATATCCATGTAAAAATGCAATTTTAACATCTAGTTGCTGTAATTCTAAATCAAGTAAAGCAACTAATGCTAACACAACCCGAATTGAAACAATTTTTACATCTGGTGAGAATATCTCATGAAAGTCAATGCCTGCTTTCTGAGAAAAACCTTTTGCGACCAGCCTTGCTTTGTACCTGTCCTCTGTATCATCAACACCCCTTTTTAATTTGTAAACCCATTTACATCCCACAATTTTCCTGTTTTTAGGAAGTTCTACTAGATCCCATGTGGCATTCTTGTCTAATGCCTTCATCTCGTCCTTCATAGCTTCTTTCCATTTATTACTCTTAGAACCTTCTATAGCTTCCTGATAGCACAAAGGTTCATCATCATTAGCGATTAAAGCAACTGAAGTAACATAATCATCATACCTTTTAGGAGGACATTTGATTCTCGTGGACCTCCTTAAAGATGTTTTTAGTACTTCCACAATTTGCTGATTATTATCTATAGGAACTTCTTCATGATCAACATCTGAAACACGTTCATGATCTGCATCTGAAACTTGTTCATGATCTGAATCTGAAACTTGTTCATCTGGACTATCATCAGTATTTGAACTGGTTTCAAACTAAATGTGTTGAAGCTTAGATAAATTTTCCTGTTTCAATTTATCATCTACATCTGGATTTTCAAGTGAAGATTCATTAAATTTAACATATCTGTTAATGATGATCTTGTGAGTAGTAGGATCCCACAACCTGTATCCCTTAGTACCATCACCATATCCAACAAAGATATATCTTTTTCATTTAGGATCTAATTTAGAACGCTGATGTTTCGGAAGTAGAGCATATGCATCACAACCAAAAACTTTCAGTTTAGAATAATCACAAGGATGACCTTTCCATACCTCTTGAAGAATTTTGCATCCTATTGCAGTTGATGGTGATCGATTTATCAAATAACAAGATGTAGAAACCGCTTTTGTCCACAATTCCTTCTGCAAATTGGCGTTACTAAGCATACTTCTTGCTCTCTCTAAAAGAGTCCTATTCATGCGTTCAACAATTCCATTTTGCTGAGGAGTATATACAGTGGTTTTATGTGTTTCGATCCCAATGTCGTTGCAATAATTATCAAATTCCTTTGAAGTAAACTCACCACCATTGTCAGTTCTTAAACATTTTATGGTTCTACCAGTGATGTTTTCTACCAATGCTCTAAACTGTTTAAAAACTGTAAATACATCAGACTTCCTTTTTAACATGTAGACCCACACTTTCCTAGAGAAATCATCAATAAAAGATACAAAATATGATGATCCTCCATATGAGGTTGTAGGAGATGGACCCCAAACATCAGAATGGATATAATCAAGGATTCCCTTACTAGTATGTTTTCCAGTTTTAAACTTCTGCTTGCTTTGTTTCCCAAATAGACAATGTTTGTAGAAATCTAACTTAGAAGATTTTAAACTAGGAAGTAACTTACGATCAGATAAAATTTTTAATCCTCTTTTTCTCATATGGCCCAACCTTTGATGCCATAAACGAATAGAATTACTGTCATTTTCAGATACTGTAGAAGCATGATCTGACTCTATTCTTCCTTCTAACTAAAAAAGATTTCCAACCTTCTTTGCTTTCATTACTAGTAAAATTCCTTTATAAACTTTCATTACTCCACCTTGAATAAAGGTTTTATATCCATTAGTGTCTAGTACTCCTAGTGAAATGAGGTTTCTTCTTAGTTTAGGTACATGTCTTACACCAGTTAGAATTTTATTTGTCCCATCAAACATTTTAAGCTGGATGCTTCCAATTCCCACAATATTACATGAGACATCATTTCCCATGTAAACAACTCCATCATTGATTGATTTATAAGTTTTAAACCATTCTCTATGAATGCACATATGATTTGACGCACCAGAATCTAACAACGAATGTTGATCATGATTAGACAAACTAACTGATAACACTTCATCGCTCATACCTGAAATGGATGTCGAACCTGTATCTGTCGTGTTTGCTTCTTTCTTCTCTATCGAAGAGTCTCCTTTAGATGTTTGCAGTCTCTTCCAACAGTCCTTCTTCAAATGTCCTGATTTGCCATAAAACCAACACTTTACCTTACTCTTCTTCCCTTTCGATTTTGAACGGGAGTTGTGCTTACTGAAGCATATTTCTTTAGAACGACCTCTGACCATCATTACTTCTGATGTAGAGGTTTATGAATTTGACCTCCTCCTTATTTCTTCAGACAACAAAGCTCCAACAACATCATCAAATTCAAGGGTTTTTTATGAACTAAGACTTATAGAAGTAACAAAATAATCCCATGACTCGGGTAACGAGCATAATAAAGTTACAACTTTATCTTCTGATTCAAATTTTACTTCTATACTTTCTAACTGCACCAGGAGAGCATTAAAGATATTCAGATGATCAATTATCGTTGTACTTTCCTTCATGCGCAAGCTATATAATTGTCACTTCAGAAGAATCCTATTGGTTAAGGATTTTGTCATGTACAACTTTTCAAGCTTTGTCTACAAACCAACAACAGTTTTCTCTGACACGATGTTAAACAAAACATCATCTACCAATCACAGTCGAATGCCGCTCAGTGCTCTTTCATCCAAGTCACTCCATTCATCATCTGTCATGGTGTAAGGCTATTTGGCTTTTCCCAACAGTGCCTTCGCCATGCCTTGTTGCACGAGTAGATCATACATCTTCACTTTCTAGAGCTCGAAGTTGATTTTGCCATTGAACTTCTTGATCTCAAATCGAGCACTTTGAGTTTTTGCCATGTTGTGTCACAAAAAATCTCCAATTGCAACTTTTAATAAATGAAGTTTTCATTAAAAAAATGCCCTTCACCAATAAAATGCCTTTCCTTTATTACATATGCAAATAGCATTTTACATAATTACTAATCGATTTTTAAAATAATTTTTTACAATATAAAGTGCCAACCTTTTTCAAATATAATCGATTGTACTTTAAAACACCACTCAAATCAATATAATAAACGTTGTGCCAAACATCGATTTTTCATATCGATTTTCAATGACTATAAATCGACTTAAAAATATATATATGGCATTTTAATAAATTGATTTGATTGACATTACATAAATCGATTTTAATTTCATTGCACTTTTATGAACCTGTCGACCCATTTGCCAAACATTTTGTAGGTTGTTTCACTTCAATTTCATTTGAACGTTTTATGAACCTGTCAACCCATTTCAAAAACATTCAAATAAAAAAAATGACTTACCATGTCTCAGCTTCTCAGTCAACAACCCTAAATGCTATAATCTGTTGGCTTAACACTGTCACACAACAGCCTTCACTCAAGTTGCCTCTGTTCAACACCAGTTAACAGCCTTCTCCAACACTGCTAAAGACTTCAGCTCATGCGTTGACTTCACAGCTCTAGACTCTACGCCGTTCAATGCTGCTGCGACTCACAGTTTGGCAGCTCTGGTGCAAGCACTCAGAACCGTCGAACTTGCAATCCTTCGACTTGAAACTCACACTGAATTTTCTGAAGCAAAAAATCAAAAGCTCACAACTTCAAATATCTCAAGGCTCTGCAAGTAGGCAAAACGGCTTCTCTGCGGATTCTCATGGCAGAAAGAGTCCACATAGCGGCTTTTTCGATTGCAAAACTCACGCATTGTACAAATCTCATGGCTCTTGCTCTGCTCTTTGTGTAAGCAGGGATGGTCAACCTCCAGTTAACGCAGACTTCAATTCAACCACTCAACACAGCAGCTCACAACTCGGCAGCGTACAATTATGAATGAATAGCTCACAACTTCTGTAATCGGTTTACACAGTGGCTTATACAACACTAACGCAACAACACGACTTCTACTACAGCTCTGATACCAAGTGTTAGAGTTAACACAACAAAATTTAAAACAAATAAGACACACACATCATTCAACCATGAAATATAGAGATTTTAACGTGGTTCACCCAACCAATCTGGATACGTCCACCAAACAGAGGCATCAGAAATATTATTACTCAACAGGAGATTACAATAACATATTTGCACATCTGGAATTCTTTTCCTCACACCTTCTCATCACACATATCCTTTACGGGCTTACATCTTTATAGCTGGGAGTAGAAAACTGAATCATAAATTCACTCACAACAAATATAGGATGCAATAACTCCTCATTAGGAATAAATGGAGTTAATTTAGCAACAAATCCTATTGTTGTCACATTCATGAGATTTTCTCCAAATTTAATTAACAGAAAATCTCAACAGCAGAGAGACTTAGGTCAGTCAATCTATGGTCAGGTGGAACGTGGTAGTCCGATCACCGGTTGGTTCATTGCATTTATTAATGAGAAATTCATTCCCTTGATTTTCATGTGCAAATGCACTGATGTATATATGGATTTTGATAGCTGATATGCTTATGGTATTTTCGTTCCTATTATGCTGGTTATATGCACATTTTATGGCAGCAGTTATGTATGGCTCTTAGAAATTTTTTTCTTGTATGTGAAAGGAATATGCGTCTATGACCTAATATATGATAAGGCAACAAATGACATGAAGAAACAATGGTTCATGACGATTATAAGATAAGTATGATATCCCCACACTTAATTATGTTGTTTACACCTGTAGGTTACATGTTGATGATATGTTTGAGGAAATGCGTGTCATGGCTAGTAGGGGTCTGGTTATGGTCTTGTTTAGCTTCTTTCTTTTGCATCCTTGTTTCCTTGTATTCTTACCAATTTTAAGTGATCATTCCATTTTGGGAAGTGTCCCTGGCTCTAGGGCGAAAAAGTGGCTCAATTCCCGGAATGCTAGTGAACAAAGCATTAGTTTAGAGACTAACTTGCCTTATCAGTGTTTGGGGAGCATTATAACTCATCTTTCCAGTGTTTGGGGAGCATTATAACTTGCCTGGCAGTGTCTGGGGAGCGTTACTTTGCCTCAAGTTTCTCAAACAGTAGTAGGACCTAGGGATAGGTTGTCTAAGTGGCTGACTTGTCTCCTAAAGTTTCTGTGGATGATGTTAGATGTATGTGTGTGATGTTCCATTGATTCCACTTCCTTAAGGTCACCTAGGAGGTTGAATCTGATCATAGTAGCCTCCCATCTCATGTTTACCCTGGTTGGAAGGGTTACTTGGGTGGATGTGGGAGGAGGGTGTTACATATGGTGTCCCTGAACTAATCCCAAGTGGGTGCAACCGAAAATAGTGAGGGCGTACTTTCATCTTTCTGCTCGTAGTAGGTTTCCCACCCTTCCTTGATGTGGGGGTGGGCTTTGAGAAGAGAAAAAGTAGTATTTTCCTGGCTAGAAAGATCATAAACAAAAAATATCCTTCTAGCAGATTTAACCATTTATCTACTGTGTCTGCATCTATCTGACCCAAAAATATGGGAATGTCAAAGCTAAATTGTACCTTAAAGGGTGTGGCACTTTTCAAGTAGTTGCTGGAAGTAGATGCGTTGCCCTTGGGTAGCCGCTGATGGATCTGGCAAAGTTGTCCATCATTGTGTTCCTTTGTCGCTCTAGGGCTTCTTTGAGCAAGATTTTGATAGGATCTCCTACCCCCTCATATTTATTTTCTTCTGCCATGGGAGGCCCTTGGGATTTGCGAGGCTCGTCTTGCAAAGGTTCAACAAGCTCAAACCCTAACTCATATCTCGACCTCGTTGGGGACATGCAAAGAAAAATAGAGAATGAGCAAATCGCTCTGATATCACTGATTTGAATTTAAACAAGAATGCAACAAATTACAGATATAACCATAAACATAAAGATGCAACATAAATAACACTTCATTTCATTAATATCAAATACTGAAATATGTTTACAAAAAGAGTGGAAATTAGACTAGCTCGGGTAATGGTAGCTTATTTCTGAGAAGAGATGTGGTGGCTACATGCCTCTGAACTATGTTACAATGAGGCTCAAGGGCCTATTTATTATTGGAAAACATGAGAAAACCATAAACAACCAAAACCCTAACCCCAAGAGATGTAACTCCAAAAGTTTGTGGCCCCCATTGGGGTTAGTTAGGTAGCAAACTTCCTAGGGTGATAACTTGGTCATATTATCTTTGTTTAGTGCATACGATACCTTGTTGGAAAGGTCTTTCCGAGTACTACATGTTTTGCCACAGGACCATACCTATGATTATGAGCTTGTTGCGGACCTCAAAAAAATGTTGTTTAGGGGGTCAAAACTACTCCGTAAGTTCAGGACCCGAAAAACTGCTAAAAATAGTAAATGTTGAAATAAACAAGGAAACAAATGAAACTAACTATAGGTCTAGGTGGGATAGGTGGGTGGCCACCAATATCCACCTTGATCAAATGATCTCATATAATCAATTTGAGTGATCTCTCTTCCAAGCAACAATATGCAAGTGGATAGTAGTTAACTAGGAAACAATTTTCATTTACAATATCTTTAAGTAGTCATAAATTACAAGGTTATTTGTTCAATAATTTGTTGATGTAATTCAACTTTTCCTCCAAGAACTCTCATTACTATTTATCCTGTCCCCAACATGCTAATCGCTACCTAGATCCATGCTCGATCTAGTATCAACCAAATGTTCTCTTCAATCAAACTCTCATGCATCCCACACTCATTTAGTAGCAATGATCTAATGTACTTGCAATCCCATGCCCGGACATGAACAAATCATACTCTTATTCAACATAGTGAAAAAATTATGTCATAGTTGGAAATTTGAAGGCCAATCTCCATCAATTCCACATCAATATTAATCAAAGTACATTTACATTGTGTCCACACAACACCTTGATCTGCATAGCTATCATTCTTAGGATTGGAGATCTTCCAAAAGATTGGAAGATAACTCCTCACAAAAAATTATCATAACCTCAAGAACTCCATGTCTCTTATATAAATATTGGTCTTATGATTCAATAACAATTACACTTAAACCTTTATCAAGCAAGGGACATTGGAAGTCTACATTGAAGAAACCCCCAAAGGGTAAATTCCATTAGATGAAACCATTACCATGTGTGTTTCTTTCATACAATTGGCCCCTTTATATAACAATAGGTGACCATAATAACCATGGAATAATTAGATATTTAATTTAGCCATATGCATAATTATTTCCACAATATCTCCATGAATATTTCCTTAAGTCTCTTAGTTGACTCTAAGAAATCTTCATCCTTAACTTTTATCTTTGTTCTTGTCATGGCTTCATACATAAACTTTATGCTTGGCCTATTATATCACATATTACCATAATTTGATAAAAAATCACAATTAGGAGTTAATCCTTCAAATTGATATGTCATCTAAATAAATCATTCATAGAGTCAAGAAGCATGACTTTTGGTAATTTCAACAAAGCCTCATAGGATTTTATGCAACCTATTTGACCTTGAAAAAACTAAGTATGCGATTGTGTTGGGCACAACCCAACTTGGTCCAAGTTTTGGTTCAAAGACTCCGCATTTTGAGGAGCGAAGCCGATGAAGTTATATTCATCGTGCGATGTTTTAGGGGCTTTAAGGCGGGTCAAAGCCCCTTATTTTGTAACGAGTTTCGGGTATTAGTCATTGTTTTGTTGGATCCATGGTATGTGGACCATGGTTGTTTGTCATGATGTAATGTATATAAGGAGATGTAATACTTTGTAATCGAATGATGCCATCATAAGAGAATTGAATCTTTGTATTCGCATTTGTAGTTTGTAGTTTTGGGGAAGGCTTCACAGTTGAGAGCGTGAAGGCTTGGAAGAGTCTGTAGTCGAGTGCACAGACCACTTGCAATTGGGTGTGCAAGTAAAAAAGAGAGCATGTATTGAAGATAATTATCAATAAAGAAGAAGTCTTGGCGAAGTATAGTGTATCTTTCTGTGTTCATTCTATGTTGTTGTTATTATTGTAGGTTTTAACCCTATACAGAAATTACCTGCATACAAATTCTAAAAACATAGAAAATAAACAATGCGAGAGCATAACACATAAAACACATATACACAGATATTTTCCCTTGGATCCCAAAACTGAGACTAACAACTTGATTTTTCATTATGTTCCTTTCAATGTTAAAATACATGTTTATACATGCCGAAGCATCCAATACCATGGATCGAAAACCATCACGTCCAAAACCATGGATCGAAAACCATCGCATCCAAAACCATGTGCGAAAATCATGCACAAAACCATAGGTAGGTTTGCCCAACCTAATATAGGGTCCAAAAACAAAATTTTTTGGGGCGTTGCCCTGGACCCCATAGAGTGGGGTTACTTGCACCCCTCAAACCCCCCGTGACCCTTCGCTATGCAATCGCCGCAATGAAGGGGGGCCTCCACCCCCCTTCTAACCCCCTGGTTAACTACGTGGGCTAGTTATGGAAAGAATATAACACAACCCAACATTCTCCCACTTGTTGTTTTCTTTCCACAATGTTATGAAACTAGCTCAAGAAAAGATAGAAAAGATAGATCAACGCTTTAGAATTCAGCCTCTTCGAGGGGGCAACCTCCTTTACATTACATAAATGAACAATTCTTGGATGATACAAATGAAAAGACCTCCTTTCTATATATAGGAGTCTAAGGGTCATTATATAATCAAAGCCTACATAACAATAATAATGTAAGGGCACAATAATAACAATAGTGGGCTTCTATGGGGCACAATAGTAACAATATGGGCACTACATGGGTACATCAATATAATAATAGGTTTGTACTAATAATAATAAGGGGTTGCACTAGTAGTATAGGGGCCTAACATGCCCCTCTCCTTCAAAAAGTGTTGTCCTCAACGCTTGAGTAGTTCCTGATGCTTCTGTATAAAATTATTGTCCTCCCATGTGGAATCTTCAGTGGGTAAATTCTTCCACTTGATGAGATACTCTGAAATTGATTGATTTCATAGCTGTCGGGTTCTTGTTTCTGTGACTGCTCCAAGTTCCAATATGGTTTTTCCTTCCTCTTCAATTTCTGGCAATATTGTTTGAATTGGGCTCTTTTGCAACTTTTGAATAAGTGGCCATACTTCTTCATCCTTCTTCCATTCATCCCTTGCTTCGTTTATCCAATCTGGTTGGATAATAGAAATAGCACAAAACAATGCTTCCACATCCTCATCCTTGCTTGAGAGTGCATCTGCCACCACATTTTACTTCCCTTTTTTGTAGATGATTTCAAAGTCATAACCCAACATATTTGTAACCCACTTTTGTTTCTCTTCAGAGGATAATCTTTGTTCTAAAAAGTATTTAAGGCTATCATGATCCGTTTTTACCTTGAAGTATCTTCCCATTAGGTAGGGTCGCCATTTTTTAAGCGCATGGAGTATTGCCAACATTTCCTTCTCATAAATAACTTTGTGTAAAAACTTTCCCTTGATTGGACGACTTTCAAAA
>APFE030006123.1:0-69238 GCA_000404065.3 Pinus taeda
AGAGTTTAATCAAATAGAAACATTTTTTATCAATCATACTACCTTGATGATTGAAGCAATATATGAGGATCAATAATGTAAGTACTATTGTACCTTTGACAAAAAAATATGAATTTCTTTTCTGCAGATCACAGAAAAGAAACGTACTAAGAATTCTAGGATCAAAAGGCTTTATAAGGCACTCCCGACGTGAAAGGAATTGAACTAACAATGTAATAAAATTGGATTTGGTCCATGGGTTGTATATAAATTTATAACTTTGTATCTCCTCCAATTGATTATCCAAAGTCTTCCTCTTTTTCTCAAGGGGCCCTTTATAATAATTTTTTTATATATTTTTTGGAGGATGGATTTCATAATGCCCCATTATAAGAGATAAATCATATTTATGTATTCATTTACAAGAAAACATGAAAACTTCATATATGTCAAATGGTTGAAATTAAAAAAAATGATTTTTATACCATTGATATTAATGAAGTAATGGGAAAACGATATGGACAAAACATAGTATGCATAGTTGAGAGAAAGATCTACTCCTTATTCCAAGTGTAATGTGTAGAAAAAAGGGAAGGATTTTATGCGAAAGTTGCCACCCTCTAGGTATTTCTTTCTAAATAGGGACAAATATTATCTCTTGGTCAGGTTAAGGGGGAAGTTAATTGGATTATTTTATAGTGTTCTCAATAATCATTAAGGAACACTTTAAAAATTGATAGTTATACCACTAGCATCCTTTAGCTAGGAAGGAGTTAGATGGACTCAAAAATGTGGAAAGCCTGTGGTGTGAAAGTCCCACGGGAAACTTCTTCTATAATGTAAACTCTCCTATACAATAAGAAAAATTAAACTACTATGAGGAGAGTACTATAATAGAAATGAGACTATTAAACCCAATGCAAGGTGGCATAGTAGGGTACGAAACCATAACATAGAATTACAAAAGAAAAAAAAGAAGATTACAATATGACATTTGAGCTCATTGAGTAAAGGGGCAAGTCACAACACCAAGGGAAGAGATCTAGTACAAGAGCATATAAGTTTAGGGCATGCCATCCCAACTGAGAACAAGAAGAGGTGGAGAAGGAAAAAATACTAACTAAACTCTCAAAGGTAAATGAGAGTAAATTTAACTAGAATGCAGGACCAAGACTCTAGTATAATTGAGAAAGGGTGGCCATGTGATACAAACAATAAGTTAGGATAAGGACTATCTTAATACCAACCCAACAATAATCCCCAAGAAAAAATTAACAAAACCCACCATGATAAAATCTACAAAATTCAAGAGTGTTTCAAGAGTGTGAATGCTAAGTGTGTTATACACATCACATAAAAAATTTCATACTTCTAAAGCATCATAAATAGAAGCCACAATACATAATTGTGAAAGTCCTACAAATCTTTCACATTAGATGTTTATACACCATTCATAGAAACCTACAGTAAAAAAAATCACAAAATCATTGGTTGGTTTATTGTTTAATAGCCATTTAGTTAAATTCTATAGAAAAACTAGAAAATTATGCTCCTTTCCTCATTCTACAATGTTTCTCCTTCTCGAAGGTTTTCGGAATAAAATTCTATTTGGGCTTAGTTCAATGCTCCTGCATCAAATTACCTTGTTTAGAAATATTCATGATTTCCCGATAATGTGTTTTCATTACCACGTCTTCTTTTTTGCAACCTCAGTCTTCTTTTCTAAACGTATCATTGATCGAGTCACAACAATTCCTGCAGGGACACCTCAATTACTCTATCCTTTTCTTGGAATTTCAAAATGAGAGGTTTTCCTCAACTAGAAGCTCTCTATATTCCTAACCCCTCCAGCCATTGCATATTTCCTCACCTACTTTGACAATTCTACCGACAATTGCAGTTGTGGAATTAATCTCTTTCAAAAGATATTATTTTCTTCCTGCACTTTGAAACCACTTGATGACAAGACGAATTTAGGTTTGTCAAATTTGACCTCTAATCATGCATGTTATGAAACTAGCTCACAAAAATATAGAAAATATAGATCAACGACTTAGAAATCACCCTCCTCGAGGGGGAAACCTCCTTTACATTACGTAAATTAACAATTCTTTGATGATACAAATGACAACTCCTCCTCTCTATATATAGGAGTCTAAGCATTCCTAATACAATTAGAGGCTACATAATAATAATATTGGAGGGGCACAATAATAATAATCGTGGGCTTCTATGGGGTACAATAATAACAAAACGAGGACTATATGGGCACAATAATACAATAATGGGGCTGCACTAATAAAAATAATGATTTACACTAGTAGTATACGGACCTAACATTCCCTTCTATGATGTAGGAGCATCCAGCTCACGCATCATGACCGGGTGTGAGTTTCTGCAAGGTTGAGAAGTTGAGTTAGCATTTTATTTTTCTTTTATGTTAGTTTGTCAGAATAGGAGGTCGGTTTTTTATTTTTATCTTAATCTCTAAATTAGTCAAAGGTAGTTTGATTGGTTAGGGTTATTTATTTGTGTGTTACTAATAAACCATGGATTAATAATTATCCTGTTATTTTAAAAGGAAAAGAAAAATGTGTCTAAAAGGAAAATATTGTCATAAGGACATAACCGAATGACTAATAACCATGTAATTGTAAAGTATAAGACTAAAAAGCAATTATATAGTTTCATTAACTGGAACAAGAAACATATAAATGTAACAACGAAAATTGTGTAAAAGGTTCAACACATTTTGCACTCGAACAATATCAATAAACAGAGAAACCAATTAAGTCCATCTATATGTCCTACTATATTTTATTTTGTTTTCTAATTAATGAGCATCTGAACAAACAACCTATTGTACAAAGATCATTGAGTTTAATTCTTTTTGTTTTCTTGAGAAAAAGAACCAGTCCCAATAGCGAGACAAGAGAGCAGATGCTAGATGAGGGCTTATATTTCCTTTGAAGCAAACAACAAATACAGTCGAAGAGTGATAAAAAAATTCCAATACAGGCCAAGCACCCATAGGTAAGACGAAATTCCCATTATTCTTTTAAATTGACTATCAAACAAATTACCAAAGCACATACAACGTTCACGCATGTTCGTATAAAACATCGCAAGCAAACTGAAGAACAATAATTGCAATATAGGTTGAGAATCGGAGTAAGCCAAAAGCACGACACCATAATTACATCAATGAAATTCAGGTAAACTTAACCAATTTTTCTTTCCTGAAGACTTTCTCTTCCAAAATTGCAAAAACAAGTATATAACATTTACATAGTAGCACTGCAAGATAAAGATATAGATGCATAAGCCCGTGGATTACAAACCCTAGGCGAGGGATTTGAAAACCATCTCATACATAGCTATAGACACATAAGCCCATGGGCGACAAGCCCTAGGTGAGGGTTTCAAAAAAATTGCCTTCATACATAGGAAATTAGAGTCAAAGAAATCACCAAATAGTGGAAACCCGAACCTCCAATGCGATAGGACACTACTCACAGTGTGAGTCCATTGACAAGCATCGAGGGTGATAAACCCACACGACTAGAAGGCCTAAATTAAAATGAGAATGAGGACTAAAGGAAATTCAAGAAGAAGATCCTACCAAACAAGACCGAAACATACATTGCCAAGACCTCCAACTGGAAACCCTCAACACCTGCACAATAAACGACACACAGGTGTTAGAATCATATTGTTATAGAAGTGAAATTACAGAGCCTAGAAAGAAGTAAATAATGAAAGTTGCATTTAATTTACGTGAAGGAATTACAGTGAGAGCAGAAGACAAGCTTTCCACCGACAATTTTCGACCAACTATGGAGAAAAAGGAGAAAACAAGGCTAGAAGTTGAGGAAATAAAACCACAAATTGAATTAAGGAGGGCTACGTGCATTTGGAAAACCATATGTGCTCAACAAGCCAGGCTAGAGAGCAACCATGCATACATAAATGAACAAGTACAGAAATCACGAAGAGGCATGTCTAGAACTCACACCAAAGCTGCATACTCAAACTTGTAGAGCACAACAGAACAAATCCTCGGTAAGCCTAATGACGAATTACCAAGTGAACGACGAACAAAGAGTTTTGGCATAGCACGGATCGGGAAAATGCAACCCAAGGCAAGTACTCAAACATAATTGTGTAATTGAATGCCACCTAATGCAAGTCCAAAATATCTTATGGTGTACTGCTCACACATGTAATCACAACAGAATATCTAACCAATCATATAATCACCACACAATCATTTTAATTGCTTAAAGTCCAAAAAGTGTTGGGATGGTCCCATCACTCTACCTGAAAAAATATTGTCCTCAACACTTGAGTAGTTCTCGATGGTTTTATATAAAATTCTCATCCTCCCATGTCGAATCTTTTGTGGGTAAGTTCTTCCACTTTGTGAGATACTTTGAAATTGATCGATTTCTTAGCTATCCATTTCTTTTTGCTATGATTGCTTCGGGTTCCAATATGAATTTTCCTTCTCCGTCAAGTTCTAACATTATTGTGTGAGTTGGGATCTTCTAAAACTTTTGAATGATTTCCCGCACTTCTTCGTCATTATTCCATTAATTCTTTTCTTCATTTATCCAATCGATTTGATAATAAAAATGACACAAAATAATGCTTCCACACCCCCATCCTTTCTTGGGAGTGCATCTACAACAACATTTTTCTCCCATTTCTTATAGATGATGTCAAAGTCATCACTGAACATCTTTGTAACCCATTTTTGTTTTTCATATGAAGTTAATTCTAAAATGCATTTAAGATTATCGTGATCCATTTTTACCTTTAGGTGTCTTCCCATTAGGTAAGGTTTTATGTTAGGAGGAACACTTCCTTGAATAAAATGAACAACATGATCATGACCACGCATAGGTGGGAGGCATTTGGGATTCTCAAATACCATGGAATGATTGTCCAAGGCTTTTTGCAGATCTTGAGAAATAGATGATTTCAATGTGGGAACCTATAGCGAGCATAACTATGGAGTTACACGTCAATGTTGTTTCATTAGAAGATTTTTCATTCTATTAGAGCTGATTATCTTTTTGAGTTTACGTGTGATACCCCTTAATTGAACTTGCTTTCCTTAGAAAAAAGAATTCATGAAAAGTTCTTGAAAAGTAAAAGCTGTTGTACCCAAGGATTGCAGCCATTGGACTCATAGTACAACATGATAACGACCCATTGGAATGGAAAACATTGGGATATTCAATACATATTCTCCCATTGATTGCTTGATATTATGGCACTCTCTTGAGTAATTTATGGTTTCTCCACTTCCAACAATCACTTGAAACTTTGGTGCTAGATATAGGAAGCAATTCAATTCATTGGCTATCTTACAATGAATAAAATTATGGGTACAACCCAAACCAATCAACACTATTACCATTTTCTTATTGATATGTCATTCTATGTTAACAGTTTGAGGAGTGGTAATTCCCACTAATGCTTTATAATATATGGTCAGATTCATTTCTTCTTTCTGTAAAGTTTTTTTCTGGTGTATGTCCTCTTCTTGTGACATTTACTATTCATTTTCTTCCTCCTATTCACAATCTATTTAAAATAATTTCTTCTCAGCACACTTATTACCTTTAGTTTATTTTCTATCACAACTGTAACAAAGCCCTTCTACTATTTTTTCTTCCAATTGTTGTGGTGAAAACCTTGTATGTTGTGGAAGGCTAGGGGCAACAACACTTCCATCTTTGTATTTATGAGTAGTAGGCTATATTGTTGCCATAATTTTGCTTTCCATTTTCTTGGCAACCTGAATGCCTTCTCCAATGAATGATGTCCCCAAAGAAAATCCTCATGTTCAATGATATCCTTTAATGTCCTTATGAAGACATCAATCCTCTATTTTTCTAGAAAATTGTTTACCCTTATATTCAATTTTTGGAATTCTTCACTGTGGTATACCATTGAACCATTTTGTTTAAGATTTATGAATTTGCTAAATAAGGTGTTTCTCTTTGTATCCTCATAATGTGCTATCATTTCCTCCATGAAAATTGAGAAAGTCACAAGTGTTTTAAGAGAACAAAGCCCTTTATGCCATAAAAACTGATTAAGTTCTAAATATAGATATGTAATATGTACCATTTGGAACAATTTCACATCATGTAGATCAAAAATATTTATCCATATGTAGTATCCATGATATGGGATCCTTGACATCAAAATTCGTCATATCGATCTCCGTAATATGGTGGGTATTAAATCCAACGTTATATTCTATGAAATCATGATTAACATTTTTTTTTTATCATCATGATTTTTCTCTACTACCTATTTGTCATTAGGAGGCCTTTCTTGTAGCATCTTTGTCCAAGCTTCCTTCAAACCTTCCATGTATTTCTTCAATATTCCATGCCTTTCTTCAAATCTGCTTCCATGAAACATATAAAACTATTTATCTTAGATTCAATCGCATTGTTCAAATCATCCATCCAATTTTGCTTACTAGGTGTTTTTCTTTTCTTGATTCAAGTCGTTATTTTTCATTCTTTTAGGATCTTGATCTTGAATATGTTATATCTCTAAAATTTCAGATCTCCATGGTCCAAAATTGCGACCTAGAGTAGCCTTTTGAATCCTCTGTCCAATTCCACTAATCTCATCAATATTCAATTCTTCAATAAAGAGTTATGCCAAATCTCCTACGATGATGTCATTATAAATGGGTTGAGGAGAGAACTTGTACTACCTGCCACGTGTTACTATTTTGACCTTCGGATCTAAAAACAAATGAATGGATTGTGCTTAAATAACTCATAAAACTATTTTATTGTGCAATTTAATATATATAACTTAATAGATACATATTGGGTCAATATAAATATAAATAACATAACATTAATGAACATTAAATTTTTGAGTATTTCCATATTAGCCAAAGTCTAGAATTCTTTTTTCTTTGTCTGTTTGGAAGGAATCATTCGAGGTGTTTTGGTTTCATAATTTCAACATTTTTTACGGTATTAATAATATTATCCATGATTGTTAGCGTGTTCTAGCCAACTATAACTAAAACAATCATGAACAAGTACTTGTGAATCTTTCTCATCAAGTAATTGTAGTATATTTTCAATTTGATTACTTATTGTTTAGTTTTCTTTCACAATCTTAATATATTTTTTCTCTTTATTATATATTTATCATATAATATAATACATTATTTATGATTTTTTCCTAAATAATTAATCTGTGTCTCATATATAATATAATACCTGGTTTAAGTTTTATGTTTTTTTTTTTTATAGTATGCTTTAGATTTGTATTTAATTTATATTTAATCTGTTTAGAGTAATAAAACTTTTATTGGTATTTTTGTTTTAATTAGCTTTACAAATAGCAGACATCTTTTTTTCTTTTTCATTTATTTTTGTATTTTATAATTATCCTAATGATTAGTAATTTTTATATTTTATTTCTCTTTTGAAACTAGTATAACAATATAAATTGAATAATGTTCATAGGAAACAATTTACAATAAATATCAAAATACTTATTCCATGGTACATCATCCCATAATGATAACATAAAACCCAAAATATACATTGAAACTTTTATAGAGAAAACAAAAAAGATAATTATTTAAATAATGGTTCTTTGCAGAAACACTGTACTATTACAATAGCTAACCTTCACCAACTTATAAGAAACACCAAGCCCCTAAATTTCACCAATTTGTAAGAACCCATAAAGAGAAGCCAATCCTATTTGTTGTTTTGTAATGTATTAACCAATAAAAGACATCATTCTCTTCGTAAGTCTACACTCTAATATTTTATTTTCTTGTTCACTCTGCTCTTTTAAATTTTTATAACACTTCATACTCTCTTTCTTTTAAATAAAAACTTCCTTAATACTTACCATATATTATGACTACTCAATTTTTTTTTGAAAATCCATGTGTTTAGTGAATTTACCTCTTCCATGAATACGTAAGTAATTGCACAATTTTTTAATTCAAATTATAATACCTTTGTGGACCATTTTCACCACCCACAATTCCCATGATGGACTCCACCAAGTTCTTAATCTATTAATGGATTTGTTGTGCTAAAGTTATTATCGCTAAGTTATCGTTGATACGAAGATCGTTTTATATACTCACATGTTCGAATTGAATCCATGTTTTACTATGCGTTGCCTTGGATCGTAACCCTATCCTTCATTTTATACTCCACAAAAGGCATGGCAGTCTACTTATGCTCAACCTTTCGTTAATGGTGATAATACCACTCTGGTGATACATCAAAGTTACAAGTGTTTGTACATCAAGGTTCACATCAATACTCCATACATAAATGGTGAGGATTCACTCCTGCAGATCGAACTGTCAAACCATGTTTACCCACACCCTAATCTTATAATTTCATTAGGTTTCTCTTTCATCCACTCATTCAGCCGAGCAAATTGTCCAATCTGTCAACTGCCATGGGGAATCGCCAGATATTCGAAAGCTGGTATTTAGACACCAAATCATGGCACTCTTCCCCCACTGCAGTGAGGTAACTATCTTATAGAAATGCTGGAGACCTTGACTCCTTTCCTATTATAACTACCTCTAATGAACCTTCGTCATTTGTGTATGGCTCTCACACGAAGACCCAATCCTTCTTTAGTTGCTGGTTTCAGATTACCCAAAAAATGAAATTAATTCATAAGCCTAGTGCATGGTCATCAACATGAATATCCAAATAAGACTATTCTCATGACCCATTATATTAAAATAAAATGAAAGTACATGGTGTTGATATGAATTTTATATCTTATAAGTAATTCTTTTTAAGTGGGAACTTTTGTGAGTAAAAACTCTTAGAAGTCACATGCTCTATCTTAACAATTATTTCTAAGAACTCTACTTTACAATATAATAAATAGATATGCTTTATGGATGTGACATGTTTGAGTACATAGGGGCATTCTATAGTAGAGTGTAAAGTTGATATATAATTTTCTCCATAGTCAATGTGCAGTTAAAAAGTGTTTTTTCAAAATAAAAACAAAATATTCTTGAAGTTTAAAATTAATGTAAGCTATATTCAAAATACAAAAAATAAATACATATATGGTTAGTTTTGTTTAAAATATTATAAAACATAGTCTTACTTTAACTATGCTTTGTTTATTAGTTATTTAAAAAAAAAACCAATTTTAAAATAACAAACAAAGTTGATATTATTTATAATTTTAATACCAACTTCAGAAAACACACACACACACACACACACACATATGAACCTAAAACAAATATTTCAATGTGAAAAGAGAAGTAATTGAAAGTAATATTGAAATATATTTCAAAAAATATTAATAAAAAAATGTACAATATAATCCATATATCAAATATCTCAATAATTATGTTAATAAAATTATTTTTATATCAAAAATTTTTTATATTCTCTATAATTTAAATAATAATAATAATAGCTATATATATATATATATATATATTATATATATATTATAAGGTAATTGAAAAATTAAATTCTTATTTTTATATCATTTCAAGCGTGTCATTATTTTACATTTTGACACTTTTATTAAGGTTAATTTTTAATTGGGAATGGAGAGAGAATCATCTATCAAGTTATTAGAGGGATGCAATGTTTGGAGGTGCAAATTTTTTAAATATTGAATATAAATTGATTTGCACATCAATAGATTTGATTCCTCCAAGCTCTTGGTAGATACATGGTTATGATAGATCTATAATAGTTATAATTCAATTATTATTTCATATTAGAATGCCATAATACATTGAATATAACCTTTTGGAACTGAAAAGGTATATACCATGCCAATATATATTATATTTATTTTATTTTTTTTATTTATATTAATTTAATTTAATTTTTTATTTTATTTTTATTTTTTATTTTATTTTTATTTTTATTTTTATTTTTATTTTTATTTTTTATTTATTTATTTTATTTTTTTTTCTCGGCAACAAATAATTCTATTAATTGAAAATTAAAAATGTTTTTACATAGAGTGGAGGTTGCAAGGGCAGGAACCTGAGAGCCATCAACATTACAGAACTGCCCCATAGTTGTGAGAACATGGGGAAAACATAGACATACAGCCAACTAAATTGGCATTACAATTGGACATAGACTAATAGACAGTAAGAGAAAGAGATAAGCAAAACTGATAGCAAATATCGAGGAGGAGATCGAACGCTTCTTCAGTGGGAGACTATAACTTGAAGTTGATACTGACAAGCCAAACCGTGACCAAAATGTCTAGGAATTGCCTTGTGAGCACCCACCAGAGAACAAAAAGAGGCAAACCGAGACTCATATTAATCATTTTATGCTACATCCCCATGAGTCTCCTCGGCATCCTCACACGCGTTATCATGACTGAGAGGCTCCTTGCCATCCATCACCTTGTCGAAGTGTGCACTTCCTGCATCTCTCTTCGCTTCAATTGGGTCACTGTCAACCACGAGAGGGATAACAGGGGGCAAATTATCTTACAGACCAGGCTCAATCTCCTGCTTGATACTGAGAGAATCCTCAGCCAAGGAGCGCTCACTGCTGTGAGAGGGGTTGGGAACAATGCAAGATAGAGGGGCAACTTGGTTTTCTTCTTCCGTCATGAGAATGGTGATCTGAGCAGAAATCAAAGGCCTATTCATATTGCTTTGGAACTTAAAATTGGTAGTTTGAAAGGCACTATTGGGAACATGTTTGCAAGGAGGATTTCTGGGGGCAGGTCCTAAGGAGAGGAAGAGAGGTTGATGGGCGAAAGGGCTGGGTTGGCATGAGGACTGACAGAGGGCCGCCACTGCCAGGGCAGTCACCCGAGCAAACCAGCTTCCCATGGCACTTCATTTTGCCAATCCACAGAATAGACACAGAAAAATCAAAGAAACAAGGCCTAAAACCATAGGAATGACCCAATTGAACGTGAGCCCCGAAAGTGCAAACAATTGAAACCCGAGACAGAGAAGCAACATAGACAATACTGATATTACAGGTAGCAGACCACTTACCCCAAGTCACTAAACTAATTCCTTTGTGAAGCGCGTAGGTGAATTCGAGATGCTGCCAATTCAAACTCGAGCGATCCTGAATCTTTCCTCTGAAGACAGCCGCATTCTTATCTTCACACCATAACTGAAAACCAAACCTAGAACGAGAGACCTAAATGCTGGAGGTGGAATGAAAGTATGGAAACACCATGTATATAACCATTAACACGCAACTTCGAAGCGCGTCCTGCATTAATGTCGCCGGCATGCCCTGTCCTTCAACCATAAAAATATTCCCTCTGCGAGCAATTCTGATCTGGGACGCCAGGCTGATCTGCAGGTTGCAGTACTTGGGTTCTTTATGTTGCATGGAAAACATTTATTGCCAAAACGTCACATGCATATCGAGGGCCAATATAAATATATGAGAGAAAATAAAAATTTATTTTTCATATGAGTATATAGGATAATGCAACAATTCTGTTAACACTAAAAATTCCTGGAAAAAAACATTTTAACCTTTTATATGATCCATAAGTAAATCTTGAATTTTACCTATAGTTGGCTAATAAAGAGATGAATATTTCTCTATTAGATATGAAAATATTGATACAATAAAAATATACAATATGTAAAGTTTCGATTGGATCAGCTTTAATTAATTTAAAAATTATGATCAACCACCATTATGGAGGTTGGAGAAAAATACCTTGATTATTTCCTCAATATATTAAAATATTGAGAATTACTCAAAATCTATTAACATTAATTTGTTCTGGGCCATCATTGGACTTTTGAGTTACAAATGAAGAAAAATGTTGTTTTAAGATATCGTAAAACTATTATTGAGTTGACATAATCTACGAATTTGTATATTATACTAAAAGATTATATATATATATATATATTATATATATATATATATATATATATATATATTTCTATATATATATGCTTTATCAATTCTCGCGGTAATCAATATTTGAAGGACTAAAAAACCTTATTCTAGAGGTGTTGTATCCATAGAATTATGCAATGAGCTCATGGAGATCATCTGAGTGCCATGAATTAGCAAAATGTTTTGCCTTTGCTCCTAGCAACAAGAACAAACTCAATCCCATAGATGGTGCTCGAGGATCTTATACATTAATATTACTATTACCAAAAAGTGGAGCCAACCACCATATCTATGATATTTTTGGAAAAAACACTCAATGGAAAATTCTCTTTAAAAATACAATTATTCGAACATAGAATGCATGTGAGGTTGTCATTCTCTACCCAAATATTTAGAGGAAATTGGGGATAAAATAGTATATGAAGATCCTAAAGGCCTTTTTTAAAACAAATTATCTTCAAATTATAATAATCGAATTTTCACCTTAACTTGATTAATATCCTCTTTATCACCTAAATGAAATGATAGCAACATTCTTAGCATAATAAAAGATGATGAAAATAGGTGATAATGAGGACAACTCACATGCTTGGATGTCACTATTTTCCAAGAGTAAGATCAATAAAAATAGAAACACAACCAAATATTTTTATTTCCAAAGACATGGACATAAAACATTAAATTGTGAAACTCATGTCAAATATCTTTTAGATGAAATATTAAAATAATCATAATTCTAAAGATTCTCTAGGGGTCAACTTTGAGGATTTCTAAATTTTTGATAGTCATTATGAGTTCAACACATAGCCTCTCATAGTCTTCTAAAAATAACTATTATTCATGTATGTTATAGTCATGTATTCGTAATTGGAGGTGCAGAACCAATAATTGAATAACCTAATATATTTAACCTCTTTTCAAATCAAAATTTTGTTTGTCATTATTTGGCCATGAAACCTATGATGAAGTAGAACTTAGTTTTTTTAAGGGAAACTTTCATTTTCATGTGCATAAGTAGGAAATATTCTTATTTAGGATCAAGTCCATTACATTAAAGCATATCATATTATTTGCAAGTATCTAAATGACGAGTTGGATATCCAATCAACATATGAGAGGGAGAGATCTTGATAGATATTTTAAATAACAAAAATATTAAAATAATTTATGTACAGATGGCATAGACACATGCTTTGTTATTAAGATCTCTCTCAAATTTCATGTGTAAATTTTATTTACATCCTTAAATTCTATCTTTTTATAACTAAGGTTGAAATATTTCTTTGTTATATATCTTGATATTATATATATATATATAATATAATTATCTCTATATAATATATAATCCTATATCTTGAGCACTTAACATAACACATTTATAATATCAAACATATTAGCATGAAGTGTATATTATAATATTTCATTAAAAACTCATACATTTGTTTTATTTTAATGTTCAAAAGACTTTTAGAGATAATAAGCTAGCATAAACTTACTATATTTGGTGAATAAAACAGCATATCATATGGTATATTTAACTTTCAATTATTTTATAGTTATAGTAAATATCAAAACTATATAAATATATATGGGTTAACTTATGATATTAGTTGAGAGTCAGAAAAGATTGATCAAATATATTATTATCTTGTTTTAACAATTTCTTTTTAAAATTTGAAATTACTCACTTATGTTATGGTTGTTATAGTGGTGATAAAAAAATAATACCTAAACAATATGGAAAATTAAATAAACTTTTTAATATTTAAGAATCTATTGACAATAGAGTCCATCACATTTTATTCAAATTATTTTAACAGATTATATATATATAAACTCCATTCCATATTATTATTATTATAAAAATAATAATAATAATTATTAGATTGATATAAAATTATATATATAATTCATTTTCAATGTTTCAAATAATTTACAGCCTGTTAATCTAAATTTAAAAAAAGGAGTATCAATATAATATTATTTGGCATGTATATATATATATATGCGCTGTGAAAAAGGGAAAGCAACGTTTGGGTATTTCAGAAAACGGTTACAGAAGATATATTATATATATATATATATGAGCGCGGAGAAAAGGGAAAAGACAGATACATTGCTTTGGGTATTTCAGCTCAAGCCAGCGATTATGAAGACGAAATGCGAGGATAAAAGGGGTTTTTGAGTGTAAGCTCATCTTGTAGGGATTTTCTTCAAGTACATATTTCTTTACTTACCGTTTTAAGTGTTATTAGAATCAGGTAGAAATTTGGAGGTTTTAAGTTTCATTAGAATCAGGTAGAAATTTGGATGTAGAGTGGGTATACGGGAGAAATATTATATTGATAATTTCAGATAATTTTATAATTGTGTATGGATAACGATGGGTTGCAAAATAAAATAAAAAATATCATTAATTCCATATAGTTGCTGTGAGAAAAAAAGATATACATGTTCTCGGAGCATTCCTCAAAATTTCAGCATTACACATTACGTTATACAAAATTTCTCCTTAGACAAGGACTTAGCTAACAGTGAGTGATGCTAAACGAGCATCTAATTCTTCCACATTAGATTGTAATGTTTTCGGAGGCCCAAGGGGAGAAGAACAAGCACAGGAGGGACACTGTGGATCACACATATCTGCGGGAGAAGTAATTCGTTCCAGGCAATCTGCATGATATAAATGACCACAACTAAGTACCGCAATCGTAGGATTAAGCTGACATTGAAAGTTATTATCAGCATCCATAATATTATAGTGATAATCTTCTGCCCCCACTGAAGCATACATCATACCATTCGCGCTACTGAAATTTGGAGGTGGTAACAAAAACATTTTGCACAATGCGCAAATCGTCGCGTCTGTACTTTCATCAAAGTCCATGGTCGTTATTTTTTCTTATCTACTCGGATTGCGAATCTAATGAATTGAAATAAATCCAAGCGAATATTATTCGAATTGCGATATCGTTCTCCAGATTATTCCTGCCGTGTGGCGAAAGACCAGAGTTTTGTATTTGGAAGGCTTCAATGCAGCCTTTCTAATTCCGTACTTTCAAATCTTTTTCCACTATATTAATAATATTGTAGGACATTATTTCCATGTTTGTTATTATTAACCAGCCGACTATAACTAAACAAACATGAACAAATTAGTTACGAATCTTAACATAAGCGTGAATCCGTGAACAATGGAATCATCCTAACATATTTTGGATCTGCAGGATGTGTTGTGTTTGACATTCTGCATAGATTTTTAATTTAATATGTATTTGCACGTTGTCTGTTCTTTATTTTGTTTCATTAGTTTACCATTAACCATTACTATGTATATGTATTTGCATATATTACTGTGTTTTAGTCTGGTTTAATCAGGATAGAGTAGGCTTTACTTTTACAGTTTAGTATAGGGTAGTTAACTATTTAAAATATCTTTGTTTTTAATTAGTTTCTAGGAGAGTGAAATTTGACTTCTATTTCATCAATATTTATTGAAATTTTATAATAACTTTTTTGATATATTTATTGGAGGACGGATTTCATCAACACCCCATTATAAAAAATAAATCATATTTATGTATTCATTTACAACAAAATATCCAAACTTGATATATGTTAAATGGTTGAAATTAAAAAAATAGCTTTTATATAATTGTTATAAATGATGGATACGGACAAAACATAGTATGCATAGTTGAGAGAAATATTTACTCCTTATACCAAGTGATATGTGTAGAAGAAAGGGAGGGAGTTGATGTGAATGTTGTCACCCTCTAGGTATTTCTTTCTAAGTAGTGGCAAATATTATCTCTTGTTCAAGTTAAGTGGGAAGTTATTGGGATGATTTTATAGTGTTCTCAATAATCATTTAGGAATGCTTTCAAAATTGATAGTTATCCCAGAAGCATCCTTCAACTTGGAAGGAGTTAGATGGACTCAAAAATGTCGAATGCCCCTAGTGTGAAAGTCCCATGGGAAACTTATTCTATAATGTAAACTCAATAAGAAAAACTAAACTACCACCATGAGAGTACTATGACTAGAAATGAGACTATTCAACCCAATGGAAGGTGACATAGTAGGGTACAAAACCATAACATAGAATTACAAAAGAAAAAAAAAGAAGATTGCAATATCACATTTGAGCTCACCCAGTAAGAGGTCAAGTCACAACACCAAGGAAAGAGATGTAGTACAAGAGCATATAAGTTTAGGGCATGCCATGCCAACTAAGAGTAATAAGAGGTGGAGAGGGAAAAAATACTAACTAAACCCTCAAAGCTAAATGAGAGTGAATGCTAAGGGTGTTATTCACATCACATAAAAAACTTCATACCTTTAAAGAATCATAAATAAAAGCCACAATACATAATTGTGAAAGTCCCACAAATATTTCATATTAGAAGTTTATACACCATTCATAGAAACCTACAGTAAAAAAAATCAGAAAATAATGGATTGGTTTATTGTTTAATAACCATACCTTATCTAACCAAAAAATTTATAAAAGGTGAGGAAACCATAAATTAGATAACTAAATGATATTAAATTTTAATGTCATACATTAAAAGTAAAGCACTATAATATTAAGTGCCTCCCAAATATTACAATCATGAAGTACAATGAGCTCTCAGTTATCATAAGAGAACTAGAAACTAGTAAAAAGCCATAAGTAATGCCACCAGAGCAATTAAGCCAATTAATCGGCATAGCTTGCTGGGTCTCTCCATGTAAGTTGATGTCAATAAATCATTCCAATGTTATTTATGGGTATCCATCTAGGCTAATAGAATTAGCTAAGACATAATTTTGTTGTTAAACAAACCAACACAATGTCCAATCACTAGTGTCCTTTACAGGTAGACTATATTTTTAAATTGTGAAGCATATATTTTTAAATTGTGAAGCACATAAAAGGTGTAATTGGGTTGGAATTTCAAAATATAAATTTTTTTATTATTTAATTAATGGTTTTCAAGTTTAGCCAATATTTTTCTAACATTGAACCATGCAAGGATATAATAAACGAAAGTAGAGTATACATCATAATGGTTGTGTAGGGTAACGAATGCAAAAGAGAGCTCAGTAATTTATGTGCTTTGTTTTAACAAAAAATGTAAGTTGTGATATTTTTTTTGTGCTTTGTGGTAATTCAGATGGCTTTGTTGTGAGGTGGTTTATTTTTATTTAAGTGTTGTGGTGGACTTTGGGCATGCTCTAGAAATGTCAAATTTGTTGTCAACTAAGTAATTTATGTGGCTTTGTTGTAACAAAAAATGTAAGTTGTGATTTTTTTGTGCTTTGTGGTAATTCAGATGGCTTTGTTGTGAGGTGGTTTATTTTTCTTTAAGTGATGTGGTGGACTTTGGGCATGCTCTAGAAATGCCAAATTTGTTGTAAACTAGGTGAGTCCAAGAAACACCAAATTTCATGCCTTGTGGGCATCTATGCACATGAGGTCAACCCTAAAATGCTTAGTTGTCACTACTGTAGTGCCCTTGTGGTACTTCTTTTGGACTTTTGTCCAAGTAATCCATTGTACCTTCTTACCTTTATGTGTTCTCAGCATGTCCTCAAAAACCCAAATTTAGCTAGGGTTAGGAGAGCCTTAGAAATGCTAAATTTCTTGTTAGCAAGGCACTCTAACATAAAATCTCATCCAAAAAGCTCTAATTCATGACCTTCACTCACACCTTTGGTCTTTGTTGTGCATTGTGGCTAGAGAAACACCAAAATTATATATTTTTGTGACCTACATAAAATTTTACACTATAGTGTTTAAAAGAACTAAATATATCAATTGAGAAGTTCAAGAACCCTATCATAATTGTACTATGCTTAAATAAATCAATAAAACTATTTGATTATACAATCTAATATCTATAATTTAGTAGATATATATATTAGATCAATATAAATAACATAACATTAATGAACATTAAATTTTTGGGTTTTTGTATTTCCATATTAGCTAAGGCCAAGAATTCTATATTTGGAAGGGGTAAGGAAAGTGTTTTGGTTTCAGAATTTCAACCTATCTTTTAGGGTATTAATAATATTATCCAAGATTGTTACTTGTTCTTGATTATTATTGAAACAATAGTAAACAAGTGCTTGTGAATCTTTCACATCAAATGTAAGTTTCACTAGTCATTATTGAAATCATTGTAATATATTTTCAATTGAGTTATTTAACATGGAAATCATCTTAATATATTTTCAATTTGATTATTTAATGCTTAATTTTATTTAATAATTTTAAAATATTTTTTATCGATATTATATATCTAGCTATAATATAATATATTATAATGTTTTTTTAAATCATTATTATGTATTTTACAAGGTTTAGGTTTTCTTTTAATAGTATGTTTTAGATTTGTATTTAATTTATATTTAATTTTCATAGAGTAATAAAATTTTGATTGGTATTTTCATTTTAATTAGCTATAGAAATAGGAGAATTTTTTTCTCTTGTTTTATTTATCTTTTATTTTATAATTATCTTAATGTTTTGTAGTTTTTATATTTTATTTTTTATTTGGAACTAGTATAACCATATAAATTGACTAACCTTCATATGAATCAATTTATTATAAATATTAAAGCACTTGTTCCATGGTACACCAATCCCATAATGATAACATAAAAGGAAATATACATTGAAACTTTTTTAGAGAAAAAAAAAAAACTATTTAAATAATGGTTGTTTTGGAAGAAACAATGTATTATTACAATAATTTATCTTCACCAATTTATAAGAGAGGCCAAGCCCCTAAATTTCATCAATTTGTAGGAACTTAGAGAAAAAACCAATCCTATTTGTTTATTTGTGGGGCATTAACCAACAAGAAACATGAATCTCCTCTTAGCTCTACACTCTAATATTTTTTTTTCTACTCTACTTTGTTTTTTTTTTTTCTAACACTTCATACACTCTTTCTTTTAACTAGAAATTTCCTTAGTACTTGTTATTTATTGGCTTATGACCACTACACATTATTTCTTTTTTGAAAATCTAGGTGTGTTTAGTGAATTTATTTCTACTTACCTCTTTCATGAATAGATAAGTAATAAAGAATAGATAAGTAATTGCACATTATTTTGATTCAAATTATAATTGATTCAACCAAGTTCTTAATCTATTAATGGATTTCTTGTGCTAAAGTTATTAATTCTAGGTTATGGTTGATACGAAGATCGTTTTATATACTCACATGCTTGAATTGAATCTTACCTTGGAACTTAACCGTATTCTTATTTTTATACTCCACAAAAGGCAAGGAAGTCTACTTATGCATAACCTTTGGATAATGGTGATAATACCACTCTCACGATACATCAAGGTTATAAGTGTTTGTCCATGACCGGTTATGACTTAATGAATATATTGATGGTGTGGTAAATCACGAGCAAGGTGGTATTGGACATCGTAAAATGAACTTCACATGGATGGTGAGTACTCCATACTTAAATGGTGAGGATTCACTCTCGTGGATCGAACTGTCGAATAATGTTTACCCCAACTCTAGATCAGGTTTCTCTTTAATCCACTCTTTTTGCCCACTGCAGTTTCTAATGGGGATTAACTCCTATGGGGAATCATTAGAGTTTCGAGAACTGTTATTTAGACATCGATTCGTGGCACTCTTCCCCTAGTGAAACAAGGTAACCTCCTTATAGAAATGCTAGAGATGCTTCCTAACTTCTCTCGGTCTGTAAGTTCATCCTTTTTTTTGTACATTTCCTCCACCACATCTTGAGTGATGATTTGTGTGATTAACCTTTTCCATGTTATGGGTCGCTTCCTAACGCCATGGTGTTGGAATTAGTTGATGTTTTCTTCCTTCTATTGTTATCAGTCCAGAGCGCCTCTCCTTCGCAAAGTACGAAATACTTTTTAACTACCATCGTTGTGACACTTCATGAGGGAATCCATAGGTATATTGGCTAGTTTGTAATTGGGTGGTAATTTTCTCATCTATTTCTTTCCATTGTTATTTTTTTCACTCTATTTTAACGAAACATTGATGGATGCCCTCATTTTCCAAATATCTGTATGAAAACGTTTCTCTTCTCCCACTACGTTAAAAGTCCATTCCCAGGCTACCGTGGAGCATTTGAGTCAACAATTCGTTTGCTAGGAGGCACTGATGCGCCGAACAAGTTTGGTTCGGTTTCCTTCATTAGGTATGAGATTTGTTCATTAGTTATGCTCGCTACTCGATTATCACACTAATTATTGAAAAAAATTTGGTTACACGGAAGAAGTCTATACCACACAGGGTTTCCCACTACGTATATTTCACACGGTTATACGTGTTATTTGAAACTGTTACTTCACATCATCTTGTTTTTTTCTTTTCCTTCGATTCTTATTGGGTTTCCCCCCTTTTGTAGGTACTTACACTTCCATATCTCTATGGTAGGTAAAAGATATAAATAAATTTAATATTATATTAATATTATAATATTAATATTATAAATTTAATAAGTTAGGATTAATACAATATTAAATTTGTTATATTTTATTATATATTAATATACCATGATATATATTAACTTTAGATGTATATGGGAGGTATGAACAAAGACACACTTATATAGGTGGAGCGGTAGATGGAGTGAGAGAATGGGAGAGAGCGGAAGGATGAGAGAGGATTTGAGAGACAGGTGGAGAAAGGGGGATAGAGAAATGGATTTGGAAGGAAAGGGGGGGAGGGAGAGAGAAATGGAGTTGAAGGGAAATAGATGGGGGAAGAAGAGTCACATAGAGAGAGAAAAATGGAGATAGAGGGGGGGAGAAGAGTCACATAGAGAGAGAAAGTGGAGAGAGAGGGGGGAGTGACAACCAAGAGATGTAGAGAGAGTATATATGTTTCGGGGGAGATAGAGAGATAAAGATGATGAGGTAAGATGAAAATGTCCATTTCTTTTGTTTGTGACTGTTTTGGGTTCCAATATGATTTTTCCTTCTTCATCAAGTTCTCACATTATTGTGTTAGTTGGGATCTTTTGCAGCTTTTGAATAATTTCCCATACTTCTTCGTCATTGTTCCCTTCATCATTTTCTTCATTTATCCAATCTATATGGATAATAGTAATGGCACAAAATAGTGCGTCCACATCCTCATCCTTTCATGACAGTACATCTGCAACAACATTTTTATCCCTTTTTTGTATATGATTTCAAAGTCATCACCCAACATCTTTGTCACTCATTTTTGTTGTTCTTCTCAAGATAATTCTAAAAATCATTTAAGACTATCGAGATCCTTTTTTACCTAAGTGTCTTCACATTAGGTAAGGTATGATGTTTGGAGGAACACTTCCTCTAATAAAATGAATAGCATGATCATGACCATGAATAGGTGGGAGACCTTTGGGAGTCTCAAATACCATTGAGTGATTGTCCAAGACTTTTTGAAAATCTTGAGAAATAGATGATTTCAATGTGGGAACCTACAATGAACATAATTATGCAATTAAGTTTCATTGTTCTTTCTTTAGAAGCTTTATGATTCTATTAGAGTTGATTATCTTTCCGACTTTACATGTGATACCCCTTAATTCATCCTTTCCTTACTAAAAAAATTTCATGAAAAGTTCTTGAAAAGTAAAAGCTATTGTACCCAAGGATTATAGCCATTGGACTCGTAGTACAACATGAGAACCACCCATTAGAATGGAAAGAATTGGGCTATTCAATACATATTCTCCGATTGATAACTTGATATTATGGCACTCTCTAAAGCAATTTCTCATTTCTCCACTTGCAAGCATAACTTGAAATTTTGGTGCTCGATATAGGAAGAAATTCAATTCCTTGGCTATCTTACAATGAATACAATTATGGGTACGACCCGAATCAATCTATACTATTACCTTTTTCTTCTTGATATGTCCTTCTATTTTGATAGTTTGTGGAGTGGTAACACCTCCCAATGCATTACACGATATGGTCAGATTTATTTCTTCTTTCTCTAGAGTTTGTTCCTCGTGTATATCCTATTCTTTTGACATTCCGTGTTCTTTTTCTTCCTCATATTGACAATCTATTTAAAATAATTTCTTCTCAACACACTTATCACCTTTAGTGTATTTTCTATTACAAGTGTAAAACCTTTAGAGTATTTTCTATCACAATTGTAACAAAGCCCTTCTGCTCTTTTTCTTCCAATTGTCGTGGCGACAACCTTGTAGGTTGTCGAAGGCTAGGGGCAACAACAATTCCATCTTTATAGTTATGAGAGGTAGGCTTCCTTGTTGCCTTAATTTTTCTCTCCATTTTTCTTGGCAACCTAAATGCCTTCTCCAATGAATCAGGTTCCCAAAGACAAACGTAATGTAGAATGTCATCCTTTGAACTCCTTATGAAGACCTCAATCCTCTATTTCTCTAGAATATCATTTGCCCTTATATTCAATTTTTGGAAATCCTCAATGTGCTCTACCATTGAGCCATTTTGTTTTAGATTGATCAATTGGCTAAAAAAGGTGTTTCTTTTGTATCCTTTTTGTAATACTCTAAAAACATATTTATTTACATTTCACATAACGATAACCTATTAAATTATATAATAAAATATCAATATATGCATTAACATCTTAATCTAAACATTAATATATGTCAATTATAGTTCATATGGTCATTAATTGTTAACATGGGCATCAACATAGTCAAAAACAACAATATCTAACCATACTCACCACAAGGCTCATGATTATGTAAATTATCAATATTATTAGGTGGAAAGTAGAGATTTAATGTTTATGGAATATGCCCAAATATTTATAATAATATTCATAGATCAACGGTCAAGATTTATGTCTAAGTTAGTTATGCTAGTTTAGTTAATTTATCTCTCTTTAATTAATTAAAGAAAATGTCATATGAACACATGTTATATTTGGAATATTGTATTAAGAAGTTATGGTATTGGGGCATGGTAGTATAACAAATGATATTTACCACTTAAGAATCTCAATGTTAAACTAAGTGTGAATATGTATGGTTAAAAATATGTATATGGGTTTTTAAATATTTATATATTTTAACTAATATATTAATTATTTTTATAATTAACAAGAACCATTGTTTAAAATAAAGTTACAATTAGTTAATTTTAATGTTCTTTTAAATCCATGCAACATTACATGTGTGATGCACTAAATTTATTTTATGCTTATCATGTATTGATTATTATTAACATTTACTAAAAATTTAATTAATATGGATGTGCTAGTAATTGTTGATAATTATATTAAAAAGATTGAAGCCGTAATTATCTCTATGGAATTTGATAGGCTTTGTGTCTATTTTCGAAGTTGAGTTAATATGATTGTGACATCCTTTTGAACAATTAGATAAAAGTCACATTCTTCTATTTTTTGTTTTGTTTTGTTTCGTTTTTTGTCAAGCCTTTGTACATTCTTCTTGTATGTTTCATTTGGAAGCCCTTATTGAGTTGCTTCTATAATAATAAGCTTTAATTTTCTTTTAAATTTTTTTTTTCCTAGGTGTTAACTTCTCTTTCTTCAAATCCTTTTCCATATTCTTTAGCATATCTTCACAAGCTGATCTACAGTGTCTTTTAAAATAGAATTTATTAAAATGTAGTGGCTTATCAATAATACCACATGCTAGAAAATCATATCTCACTTCATATGACACTCATGAATATCACATTTGTTTAATTAATCATTTTAATGAAATTTCCAAAAAGTTTGTAATCATGTATGAGATAAATCTCATTGTTTGAGTTGTGTATACTAATAATAATATTCTAAAATATTATTCAATGGTTAAATCCCTCTTATTGATAATTAAATTAAAATTTTGGAAGCCTTGTTGCAAAGTAAACATTCTTATTCATTTTATTTATGACATAGCTCCCCTATTTTTTTTCCTTCACTATATCAATCTAATATTATCATACTCTTAGTGAATATTACAATAAAAATGCATACCATGGATGGATATAATAATGTAATGTATTGTTAACTCTGCCTTATAGATATTTAATTGCATGACAGCAAAGGCTTGATAACTCTATCTTATACATATTCAATTACATGGTAGAGTTATATATACATGTTTACTATGAACCTATTTACTTTGTTTTGCATTGTCACATAGTCATCTTATTAAGCTATGTGAGACTTACGAACACTTGATTCATCTTTAATTATATTTATTTATGCCTATACCATTATGTTCCCTTGCTATATGTGCCATACCCATTTTTTAACCTCAAATTTACGCTAGCTATGTAACTTGGGTCTCTAATAGGTTAGATATGGATTAGGGTTAAATTGTTACCATGCAATGAGTGTGTCCTTCAACACATGGCTTTCATGTTCTAAAAAGCTTGTGCCCAAATCCCCTCCATGTGAACTCCACATGAACTATTATACTCACCTCATAAGATGGTGGAAGACAATTCTCACACATCAACTCTGGTAATTTTCCTTCGATTTGCATCCTTTCAAATTTTGTTTCATTCAAGACTTTTGATCCTTCCTATAACTGATGCGTGAGATATTTTTTTTTTTATGAGGCAAGTGGCGATGGCCTTTAGTTCTGTCACTTTAACAATTGGCTATAGTTTGAGTTGTGTCCCATCCTCGTCATATGAATCATTGGTAAGTTTCTTCATGGCTACTGCACTAAGAATTGAGAGTGGGTGGATCTCTCAATGGTGTTGCAATGGTGTTTATTTCCCCCTCCAATTTCATCTTGCTTCCCTCGTGCAAAAATAACCTGAATAGTTTACCACTATTATGGATTTTAGAGGAGCATAAGCTCATAGACGTGTGTCCTTTGGGTGCATCTAGAAGTACCAATCTGCAAAAATTTTCAATTATTTGGAGAGAGAGGAATGATGCATTTGTTTGTCCACACCTATTGGTATTCTCACATACATTATCCTTATAAATTTCAAAATTAAGTTATGTTTCATATTATACATCAATTTTTTTGTTTTCAAATTATTTCACTCGCCATAGAGCTTGCATTCCCTTTGGGAAATATCGCCTTCTCGAGAACCCTCACCTCTACAAAAGTACTTGGCATGCGAAAGCTTCAAAACATGATCCTCAAACACTCAGAGAAATTTTGACTCCTCGCTTAGGTAATACCCAGGGTTACGAAGATTTTGGATTTGCGGTTCTCGTGCATCATCTTGGTAAAGAATTTACAATTGTATATTTTTCTTATTTTTCTTATATTTTTATTCCTTGGCTTTTATTCACATCTGTGACGTTGCGAAATTATGCTAATGCATATGATATATATGTGAATTTACAAGGAAATGATGGTGAGAGGGTGTATATAGCGTATTTCCCTCTCTGTCCACTGCAATGTAGTCATAGACACGTACAGGTAAATCTCTTCCTTAAGTTTTTTCTTTTTTTTCTTATTAATGCTTTCCTATTTTGTGTGGTGTAAAAATACTTCCGAAAGTTGATGCCATCCATATTGAATTTACAGCTTCATCCTTCCCTCTTACCATAGTCCAATATATGTTATTTCTTTGGTGCCTTTACCAACTCAACTTTTTGCCTTAGCTGTCCAAGTTAGTTACAATTCTCTCTGAACTCAAGCCTTTACATTGGTTTTTGTTTCTTGCCTGTGATTGATATGGGTTACTATTCTTCCATGTAATGTACCTATTGATTGAAATTGAGTTATCAAGATATGGTTATGACACATTCTTAACTTGTGAATCCTTCATCAGCATAAATTTATCCTATGTGCCTATATTTTTGTTTGGAGGGTCGTTCAAGGCATCCTTCATAATTATGGACTAAAAGATTGTGTGTTGTACTTTCCAATTTTTTTTTTGATATATTAATGTCTAGTAGAGTCCCTGTCTAATATGAGTTATATTTTTTTTCTTTTTGAATAGTAATAATATACATGTTGTATTCAAAAATATTCTGACTATGAATCGATATAAACATTCCTTTTAATTAATATCTACAACATAATAGGGATAGAAGCACATTAACTATAGTCTTGTATGAACCTTTGTATTTATTCCAAATTTTGAATTTTATTCTCTAGTTTAATTAAATAGTATTTTTATCTCTTAATTTAATTCAATGTGAGTTTATGGGTAATGATTCATTAGTATTTTCATTTCATCTTTTTTTCTATGATTTGACTTTATGATATTTGCCTCAATTGATAAGAAAACTAGAGGAATTACTTCCTTAACTTTTTTCAACTCATATAAGTTTAGATAAAAATCCATTTCAATGCATGTGAGCACAAGAAGCTATTCATGTTCTATTTGTGTGTGTTTAGTTTAATAGTTTACTAGTTTCCATTGGTATTCAATGCTTATATGATTTTCATGATTTTCATTGTAATGAGCGACTATACCATGGTAGTATTAAAATTTTACTAGGAGTATACTTAATCAAATAACTAATAAATAACAAATCCTCTTTGACTAGCTATCAATAATGTCCAATGCTTTTTAGTGTAATTACTTTTCATGTATTCTACTCCTCTTCGATTTACAATTACATATCTTTGTTATTGAAAATTTCCAAATGACGAGTAACACCATTCTTTCTTAGAATTCGGTGACATTATTTTAAGTGTTTACTTCATATTTAATGCTTCCATATTCGCTAATTAATACCCATCATACTCATTCCTTTCCTATCTTAACTTGGTGCAACCATTTTCCTATGAAATATATATTAGATCAAAGGAGAGAGTTAGCTCCTGTATATACTGAATAATTTCACTTTGATTTTCCTGAAATTATTGTACCAAATCCATCCCTTATAACTTCTTCCGTTTTTCTAGAAAATTGTTTTGGACAAAGTTTAATAATAGTTATCTACAAGGGAATGTAATGTTCTACGAATAAACTTTGGAACATTACCATATATATGACACTATGAAACCATGGAATATATCCTGTTTTCATTTCCTATACATGTCTCTTTAAAATACGATATATTCTCACTAATTTTCCAATATCTATATGCCTCTATCCTTAAATATTATTGTTTAATGCAAAATTATTAAGCATCAAAATTATGTGCAATATTCATATACATCACACTAATTTCAGCACTCAAAGATATCAAAACCAAACACATAATTCCCATTTACTAAACTAATTTTAGAACTATTCTTAGAAGTAATTATGCACAATTTTCTAACAAAAATCGTTGTAGCAAATCGTACTTGGTGAGCACACTGACCGCCCAACCTTGAACTGTACCTCCAGCTCCCCTCAAGCTGGGAGAACTTTCCAAAGAGATCAACAGCGTATTTTGATTTCTCTATTAGGTATTACATTACCAATGTCCCACATTTGTGGTCCTCTGCGATCACTTTCCTAGGCTTTTCTTTTAAATCTTGCTTTTATCTCATGTGATGCTTTATTCTTTTCCAAGCTTACCATCTTTCCCTTGATAGTGACTAGATAAGAGATTTAATGGATTTTCTCTCATATCCATCAAATATTATGTAGAACTTTAGGTAGAATCCTCCTCATGGAAGAATTATTTCATTCAAGGATGTTAATTCAAAGTGTCTCATTCGCAAGTATTTCCAATCATGTTATTTATTAATGAATAAAATTTATCTATTTACATGATATCTCAATGTAATTTATGTCTTTTCCACTATTCACATTATATACTCAGTTTAAAATAACAACAATCAACCTTAAGGTACGAAGGGGTATTACATTCATCACCCCTTTTATTCTATGCTTTCCCTCATGTTTATTGTACCAGCTACTTCCCTCTAGAACAAACCTGGATAATTTTTAAAAATTTCTTCTTCTCATTCCCATGTGGACTCTTTGGGAGTAAATTTCTTCCATTAATGCTTGACCCAAATGACGACTCGATTTTAGTGCCAAATCTCTTACTTGTCGAGGATCTTGACAGGTTCTTCAAGAAAGTCTTCTATGGGTTCCACTTGTAGAAATTTCTAGTCAATAATGTGAGAACCATCATGTACATATTTCCTACTTAAAGACACATGGAAAAAATTATGAACTTTAATGTGACTAGGTAGTGTTAATTGATAAGATACATGTTCTATTGCATCCAAAGTCTCAAATGACCTAGAAAACCATGGCTGAAATTATGGACAAGTTCCCATTGTTAATGTAATTTTCCTGGCTTTCACTCTAAAATATACATTATCTCTTATTTTAAACTCTTTCTGTGTTCTCCTTTCTTATGCATAACTTCTTGGTCAATCCTAACATGTTTTAATATTCTATTGAATTTTTCATATTGTTTGCTACATTTCATGCAAAGAATCTAACCTGAGAATCAATTTATCTTTTGGTTGACTCTAACTAGGTGTTGTATGGAATTTTATGCCATATAACGCTTCAAAATATATCATTTATATAGATGTTTCGTCACTTTTTTTTGTAGGAATAATTGAGTAAATTAATAAAATCCTCTTATATTGTAGGTTTGTCCATGATATAGATTGTGACTATGTCTTCCAAAATCTGGTTGGTTCTCCCACTTTATCAATTCGTTTGAGGATGGTATGTGGTGCCAAAATTTAATTTGGTCCCCATGACCCCAAATAATGGCTTCAAATAATTTGAGGTGAATTTGGCATCCTCGTCTCATACTATCATCTTGGGTATTCCATGTAATTGAAAAATATCTCTCAAGAATATATGAGCAATTTGTGCCATTCCAAAAGTGGGATTCTTTACTTAATGAATCCACCACCACCATGATTGAGTCATGCTTTGTGTTTTTCCTTTGTATCCCTAGGATAAAATCTAAATAAATTATTTCCAATTTCCATTTAGGGATACGTAGTGGATTCATTAGCCTAGCAAGGTGTTGATTCTCAATCTTTACCTACTCACAGTAAACATTTTCACAACTATTTAGCCACCTCTTTCTTCATTCCAGAACAAAAGAATTTTTTCCTTAATTTTTTTACCATCTTTTGATATCCTCGGAGTCCTCAATAAGTTTTCTTATTATATTCATCAAGTATCGATTGTTTCAAAGTATGTACATTGGGAACATACAATCTTATTTTGTAAATCAACAATTTTGCAGAATTCTTTGCATAACCACAGCTGCTATGATTATTTCTAAATTTTGAGGTATTTCTGGTCACTGTTTATCGAATTCCTAATGTTCTCTCAGAAACACTTATTAGTACTACTAATAGCCACTTCCATTAGATTATGAGAAAGTCTGCTGAAAGTGTCTCCTATCTTGTTTTGTTTCCCTTTTATGTGTTTTATGTCGAACTCAGGTTCACTAAGGAATGCCATCTACCTAGATTGTTTAGCATTGGTATTTGGTTGGCTAAAAAGATATGGTAGTCTTATATCATTAGTTAACTAAAATAATTCCTTCGCTAAGAAATAATTCCTCCACATCTTTGAGGAATATATGACAACAACTAACTCTAAATAATATAAAACATAATTTATTTTATGTATTTTCAATTTCCTATACTCATAACCTATAACATAATTATCCTATAGTAAAACTCCCCCTTGTCCTTCCATACAAGCATCAATGAAAACTACAAATTCCTTAATTGGATCTACAAGTTTCTAGATACTAGCCTTTGTAAGCAAATGTTTCAACTTGCCAAAATTATTCTCACATTTTGTAGGCCATTGAAATTTTACTCCTATTTTTTGTAAAGATGTGATATGATATGTTATTCTAAAAATTTCCTCTGTAAAGCTACGGTAATATCCCGCGAGTCCTATAAATGATCAAATTGCAGACACATCCTTTTGTATGAGCCAGTTAACCATGGAGTTAACCTTTGCATGATCAACTACTCGTCCTTCCCTTGAAATATGTGGCCCAAGTATTTTATTTTGGTGTTGTAGAACTCACATTTTCTAAATTTGGCATATAACTCATGTTCCCTTAAAGTTTGCAGCACCAATTTTAAGCTTTATATTCTTCTTCAGTTTTGTAATATACCAAGAGATCATTGACGAATACCGAAGTTTATCAAAGTATTTGTTGAATATAAGATTCATCTAGCACATAAGCATTGCTGGGGCATTATTAAGACCAAATGGTAACATTACAAATTCGTAGTGAACATATCTAGTACTAAACACTGTTTTATGAATATCTTGACTTCTCATTCTTAGTTAATGATATAGAGTTCTTAAGTCAATTTTGGAAAAAATAGCTGCGACCCTCACTTGATTGAATATGTCATCAATATGGGGTAATGGGTATTTTTTTTAATGGCGATCTTGTTTAGTTGTCGATAATCAATGCATATTATAAATGTGTCATCCTTCTTTTCGAAAACTAATACACATGACCCCCAATATGACACAAAAGACATAATATAGTGCTTTTCAATCCTAATTTCCCCTCCTAACCCTAATTCAATCCTTTCATCACTATTTGCATTCATTCGTCTTTTCTATCATTCATGGCTTTCGGTTATTCTTATAGCTGATTTCTGAGAATTTTTTGTTTTAGTATCAGGCATGTGGCAATGGACTCTATTTATGTCACATTGGGAGGTGGGTAGATTTCAAGTCATGTCCCATGTTCGTCATATGACTTATTGGTAAGTTTATACCTGGTTCCTTCATCGAGAACTCAGAGTGGATGGATCTCTAAATGGTGTTGGAATGGTGTTTTTGCCCCCTTCTCATTTTGTCTTGTCATGTTGGTGTGCAAATCCTTTGAAGATTTTACCATTGTTATGTATTTTCGAGAGTAGAAGTTTGTATTCCCTTTGTGAAGTACTACCTTTTGCAGAACTCTAGCCTCTACAAAAGTACTTGGTGCATAAAACATTCAAAAAAAGATCCTAAAACACTAAAGGGAAATATGGATCCCCTCTTAGGTAAATACCTAGTGTTAAGATTTTTGCTTTGTTGTTGTGGTGCATCACCATGGTAAAGAGTTTACAATTTTAGGTTTTTCTTGTTTGTGGTTTTTTTTATTCCTTTGGTTTTCTTCTCATTTTTGGCATTTCCAAATGATGTTAACCCATAATATTTATTTGTGAATTTACAACAAAATGATGGTGAGAGGGCATATAGAGGGTTTTTTCCTTTCGATCCAAAGGAATACAGTGGTATATACGTACAAATAAATATTCAATTTCCAGGTGGATCCTTCCATCCTACCATAGTCCAACTAAATTTGTTTCGTCATGGCACGAGGTTACTTACAATTCTGTCTGAACTCAAGCCCTCCTAATGGTTTTTGTTTCTAGCTCGTGATTGATAGGGGTTATTATTATTACTTGTAATGTTCCTATTGATTAAAAGTGAGATAGAAAGATTTGGTTATTAAACATTCTTAGCTTGTGACTCCTTTATCAGTATAAATTTGTCCCATGTGGCTATGTTCTTTTTTCTAGGTTTATTCAAGGCTTGCTTCATAGTTATGGAGGAAAACCTTGTACATTGTACTTGCTTTTGATATATCAATCACTCATAGAGTCCCTCTTTAATATGTGGAATTTTTATCTTTTTAAATAATTATAGTATGCGTGTCATATTTACAAAACTCAAACTATGATTCACCATCGGGAGCCCTTTTATTTAATCTCTACAGTGTCATAGGGATAGTAGCATACTCACTGCAATCTTGTATGAACATTTGTATTTGTTCCATATTTTGAATATTATTCTCTTGTTTATTTAAATAGTGTTGTTACCTCTTAATTTAATTCAATATGATTTAGTGGGTATTCTTTCAATACTCTTTTCATTGTCTCTTCGTGTCTATGATTTGAGTTTGTAATATATGCCTCAGTTGATAACAAAACCAAAGGAATTACTTCCTTAACTATTTTCAACCCGTACAGGTTTAGATAAAAATCCCTTCCTTTGCATGTCGACACAAGAATCTATCCTTGTTCTATTTGTATACATTTAGTTTAACAATTTACTAATTTCATGTGGTAGTCAATGCATATAAAATTTTCACTTTAATGAGCGTATCTATGAGGGTAGTATTAAAATTTTACAACAAATAACTCATAAATAGAAAATCCGAATTTGACTAGCTATCAATAATCTCCACTTGTTTTTGCTGTAATTTTATTTCATATCTTCAATTGAAAAATCGTTGATTTACAGTCAAATATCTTTATTAGTGAAAATTTCCAAATGACTAGTAACACCATACTTCCTTAGAACTCGATGGCACTAGTTTAAGTAATTACTTCTTATTTGATCTATGTTGACTCGTGCATGTAGTAAATAAATATATATTAGACCAAAGGAAAAAGTTAGTTTGTGTAGATGTAGATCTTCAATGTTATACCAAGTAATTCCACTTCGATTTTACCATAATTAGTGTACAAAATCTACCGGTTATAACTTCTTCAATTTTTCCTGCGAATTGTTGTTGACAAAGTCTTATAATAGTAGCTATCTAAAATGGAATGTTCTACAAATAACCTTGAAAACCTTACTATACATACAACCCTATGAAACCGTGGAATAAATCCTCTTTTCATTTCCTATAGAAATTTCTTTAAAATACGATATGTTATCACTAATTTTCCAATCACTATATGCATATATTCTTAGATATTATTGTTTAATATAAAATTATTAATCATGATAATTATGTACAAAACACATATACATAACCCTAAGTTCAACATTAAAAGATATTGAAACTAAAATCAAAGTTCCTATTTACCATACTAATTTTAGATCTATTCTAATAAGTAATTATGCACATATTTTCTAATGAGAATCATTGTAGTAAATCATACTTGGTGAGCACATTCGCCACCCAACCATGAACTACACTTCAAATTCCCCTCTTTTTGAGAGAAATTGTTAACAAGATAACAAAATTATATTGATTTCTTTGCTAGGTATTTCATACCTTTCTTCCATGTTAGATTTTTCCATTAGCAGGGTCCCTATTTTATGGTGTTCCATAACTACTTGCCTAGGATATTCCTTAAAATTCTACTTCTATATCCCGTGGTGCGTTATTCTTGTCCAAGCTTTGAGTCTTTCTTAGCTCGATTTAATGTATTTTCACTCCTATTCATTAAATCTTATCTAGAATCTTTCTCATAGAAGAATTATTTCAGGCAAGGATCTCAATTTCAAATGTCCCATTCCTAAATATTTCGAATCATGTTATTACTAAATCGATAAATTTATATATTTACATAAACTCTCAATGTACTTCCCAATAGAAACTAATTTTAAAATAACAACAATCAACATTATGTACCAAGGGGTATTACAATTTTATCTTTTCTTTCTCCCAAGTGCTACCTCCTCCTTGATCAAATCATTTTCAATATTCGTCAATACTAATAAATAACATAATCTATTTAAGGTTGGATAGAAGAAACAAAAAATCTCACTATTTGGTGATGAAACCTGTGATGAAGTAGAATATCTAAATAAATTTCTCTTTAAACTTTGGTTTATTAACAAGTATTATAGATCCATATGTGAATAATTTTCTCTTAAAACTTTGGTTTTTTAAGAAACATTATATATCCATCTTGTCCAAAGATACTTGGAGTGCTACAACAATATGAATTTGAATATGAGTTTTGAGATTTTGATTACTTTATATAATACATAGATTTATTATTATTATATTATTATTTCAAATGATATATAATATGTAAATTGTTGACATTGTAATAATTTAATTAGCATGAGAGTTGAAATATTTTATTTGAGAATTGCATTGTTCTTGTCAATTTTCTTTTTCTTTTCTTATTCATATATTTTTAAAAACCTTTCCATATTACCTTCAATATGTTTAGTTTCTATTACTTCTTCTTCTTATTGCACATTGAAATAATTTATTACAATTATATATCTATATTTATATATGTTTATATTTTTTCTAAATTTGATATTAATATTAAATGATACTATTTCCTATCGACATGGAAATATTTGATAAGATTATTATTGTCTCGATCCATAGGATTATAAAAACAATATTGGGCCTCCATTTAAATATGCATCATACGCTTTACGAGTGCCTAAATATGGATGTGGGACAAAATCAACTTGGAATGTCTCTCTCCATGCTTGCTGAATGTCGTGTAAAGGCCCATAGTTCGGTGTTAGGAAGGCTTCATGCCAGGTTTTCTTGTTTCAGAATTTCAACCCTTTTTCTACAGTATTGTCCACGATTATTACCGTGTTCAGAATTATGAGGCAACGAGCTAAAACAAATATGAAAACTTACGAGTTGTGATTCATCAAATGTAATCATAATTCTATGGACATGGAAATTTTTGGACACCTAATCCTAAATGGGTTAGTGTGGAAGCTGAATGGACAAAGCAGTCCAAGAGACCTTGGGATGTGAATCCCAACGGTCACATAATGTACCATAAATATACATCATTTGTGAATAAAAATGTACTGCATGATTTATCTTCCCTATCTATTCTCGCTCACCATGTGTATTTAACATGGTATCAGAGCCATGACGTGTGGCCTGTGTAGTTTTCTTCCTCACAGTGTATGCCTTAGGTAGAAAAGAAAAAAAAAAATTGGCATATTGATTTTCCGTGTGCAGCTCCCTTGAATAGCGCTGGCTTGGTCTTCATTACGTGTAACTTTCTATGCATACCTGACGCTCTTGAGCACTGTCATCAACGCCTCTCTCCTCTTAAATATCTCTCAAATGTTTTGACTGACCCAATTGAATTTTTAACGTTGCATCCTGTAAAGTCTGCGTTTTTAACGATGCTGGATTTGTTTGTCTCAAATTCATTGCATGTCCTAGAGCACAGTCTTCCCTTCGTGCTCTTGCACGTTCTGACATGGTATTAAGTTTAGTGCAGCACGAGGGAATAAAACAAAGACACCTGGTCCTAGGCGACTGAAGCTGTCATGCAATCTGAGGGATTATATCACTTGAATGAAGTAACGCTACTGAAGAACACCTTTGTCCAGAGCGGAAGGCAGATAAACGTTTTTTTACTGCAATTGAGATGATTATTTCCGTTGTGACAGATTCAAGTTGAAGACCAAAAAAAAATTAAAATCTCATGAGAAAAGACAAGCATTACACTTTCTGACGGTTAGCTACTTGTACACGCATCTCCCCTATGTGTCTTGTCTCGTTGTATTTCTCGTGGTGTCGAAATCAAACAAATTGTTAATGCTGGCCTGTACTTGTCAGTAACCATTGGATGGTGAGCGGACATGAGCCGAGATTTTTAGCGTTGGCCTGAATGCAAGCATTTTTGAGCCGACATTTTTAACGCTGGCTTGACTGTAATCATTTTCTTGTGCTACAATACTCCTCGCACCTTATGTAAAAGCCAATCCTGCCATCTGTAGAATAGTGAAGAAGTTTGAGAGTGCAAGATACCTCATTTCTATGGTAGTTGTGATTTAAGTTTATTTGGTTACCAGCGCTGTTTTTGAATTAGTGTTCAGTTAATGGCGCAATGTTGAACGATGTCTATTTATTCAAGGGCGGAATGACAGTAAGCACTGTTCAATTTAGCTTTACAGGTTTAATGGAGCACTGTCTGCGGTGGTCGGTCCCTCCTTCAGCGCTCGGGTTACCTCCCGTTTCGATGTAAATGAAGCACTAACTGTGGCGATCGGTCCCTCTTTGAAAACATCAAAAGCTTCAAAGGTTATGTCAAAATGCCTTTGATTTCGTTAGAAATACTCAAGTCATTGTTCAAAGCTCACAGGTATATAAGACTACAATGGTTTAATCGCTTGTTCCAAAAAATGTATTGAGGCCTTCCAAATCGAATCACTCTGAATATATACTCTTGGTTGTACATCACTGTTATGAATCTTCACAGTGATAAATGGTTCTAGTCTGCCACATTCAGTTTTGATGTTACTATGACGCAGAGACTGCTTAAGAGTCCCATATTATAGTCTGCTTTAATGAGCTCTTTATCGTTGTCGGGCATTTCCCCATGGCTTCGTATGGATGGCACAAGGCAGATGTTTGTAACAAGATAATCAAGAGGAGAATTCATGTATGAATTGAGCATGTGCAACTGTCTAGGTGTGAAGAGAATGCTATATTAAGAAAAAAAAAGACAATGACCAATTGAAGGTAGAGGGTAAAGCACGTGGTGAGATTCTCAGCACCAAGAGGCAGCTTGAGGGCCCTAAGCCAAGATTTATAGTTGAGGGCACTATTTTGGAGACAGTCACACCCATTCCATATGATGTTGTTAATAATTTGAAGGATGGATGCTATGGTTTTAGAAAAGTAACTGGGTTTGGTTCTTTAATGGCAATGACTATCTATGAGATTTTTTGACCTGAATGGATTTAATTTTTTTCCAATGAGTACACAACTATTTAAGCATGAGTTCTTACATTGAATATTGTCAACCTATATTTATCTTTGGTTTTTGATCAGTATTGTTAGTGCTCGATTGCCAAATTTTACTTCTCACGACACGACACAAAAGAAGGGTTTAGTGTACCTTTCAAAGTATTATGACTTGTGCCAAGTTTAACAGAGATTGATTAAATGGTAAGAAGTGTTAAGAAGGCAAAATTGAAGGCATGGTGTTATAATTATTGAATTTTTTCTGATTTGAAAGTGAAGGAGTACTTGAAGGAACCAAGAAAGTTTGCAGTTGCTGTTGCCCCAATTGTGGCATTGTATTTAAAACCCATTATAGTTTTTGTCTACATATATATATGCATTGATTCCCTGATTCATTTGCTGCACATTTATACAAGATATTGCTGTGTACTATGAGTGGATATTACTCTTATGCATTAAGTAATAATTGTGATCAGTTTTTAAAGGTGTAAATCTGACATTGAAGAAAAATGGCTAGAATCAGTGAAGTATTAGAGTTCATGAAAACTTTTATACAATCTACTGTTCATGACACATTACAAATCAGCATAGGATCTCTCTGAGAAATTCAGACATGTATACAAAATGCACAGGAAAAGATTGATTTTTTGCAGCTTGAATCACAGCTACAGCAAGAAGATCTACATCAAAATAGACATCATTATGAACCTATTTTTGTTCAGAACATTGAGACAACCACCCATCAGCAGCAAGTCAATAATGTTACAGTTTATTCAAATAAAGCAGCAAGAGTACTTGCAGATGCAGAAACTCAGTCTGCACTTCCCAAGCCCATCATCAGACCTTGGGAACCGCTTGTCCACAACAAGCACAGAACTGGTCTTGGATATGACAAGGACTTGTCCTTTCATATTGCAGACTACGCCAAGCCCATTCAGTTTCAGAGTGTTGGATTCATTTATGATAGTTCACCTGCCCCTCATGATAGTCAACTCCAGCTATTCCAGAGTCTGCTCCTCTTCCACAGCAACAAAAACAACAACAGATCGTGAAATGCCAACACTGTGATTGAGTTGGCCATTTGAAAGATCACTGTTTTGATCTTCATGCATGTAAGCACTGTCATAAAACCACCCATTTTTCAAACAGATGCTTCAGCAACAAACGTCCTGCAAGAACAAAGATTCATCTAGGATGGATCGCTTCTTGGCAATGGGCATCAATAGCCCAGAAGATACTCCAAACACATGTCAGAACTTGTTCCAGAGTATTGAAAAGTCTTGCAGTTGAGTTTTCTCCATGATCTCACCTTGTATCTGACAGGGGGGAAATGATGGTCATCCACAAGCTTCAAAGCCACATCAAGCGAACCTGAGCCATAACCTGCCACACCAGTCTCGGAGTTGTAGCCAGAGACACCGATGTCCATGAACATGCCTTCATTAGGGAATCTGGAACACTTCCTCTAGCAGAAGACTTCAACTTCTTTCCAGTTTTGGAAGAGTTCCGGAGACAAAATTGAGAATGATTCCTCTAGCAGAAGACTCCAGCTTCTTACCAGTTTTGGAAGAGTTCCAGGAATTGCATTAAGCATTCCAGAGTTGTTGGTTATCCTTAAACCATCACAGTTTGAGACTTCCCTTTTCAGGTTGAAGTTTTACCTTTTATGCGGGGTGAGACCTCCCTTTTATGTTTGAAGGTTTCCCTCTTTAAAACAATAGGATCACTTCCTCTAGCAGAAGACTCCAGCTTCTTGCCATTTTTGGAAGAGTTTCGGGAACTGCACTAAGCGTTCCAGTGTTGGTCGCCATCCTTAAACCACCACCCTTTATACCAACATTTCAGAGAGCACATTCAACCTAGTGTTGCCATGCATTTTTGCACATTTTGTATTACAGCTCTCTTCTTGGACTCATACATAACCCTTTGGATTAAGGGGGGGAGGTTGACATCTAATCCTAAATGGGTTAGTGTGGAAGCCGAAATGACAAAGCAGTCCAAGAGACCTTGGGATGTGAATCCCAACAGTCACATAATGTACCATAAATATACATCATTTGTGAATAAAAATGTACTGCATGATTTATCTTTCCTATCTGTTCTCGCTCACCATGTGTATTTAACAGAAATCATGATAATATATTTTCAATTTTTATTTTTAGGGATTAGTTTTGTTTTATTATTTCAATACCTCTTAAGAATTTATCATTTAGGTTCATGTTTACATTTCAAATCATTAGTTACTTTTAACGGTTTTAATCATTATATATAACACATTATCTCAGTTTTTTTCTTTAAATAGCATGCTTTAGGTTTATAGTTAAGATATATTTAGTTTCCTTATACTTTTGTAATTAAAGTATTAAAAAATGATTAACATTTTTGTTTGTTATTACCTTGTGAGTTTATATTTATTATATATATATATTTAAATCATCTTCATGCTTATTAGTTTTTATATTTTCTTTTCTTTCAAACTAGGGAAACTCTAAAAATTGAAAGACATTCATAGACATTAATCTACGATAAACATCAAACACATTCCTTGGTATATCAAACTCATAATGAGAACATGGATGACAATATATCATGGAAACCATCTCTAGAAAAACCATAAAACTTATTTAAATAATGGTTGTTTGTAGGATAAACCTATTATTACAATAAATTCTATGCAATGACTTCTAGGAAACATGAAACCCCTAAATTTACCAAATTTGTAGGAAACAGCCTATGGGGAAGTGAGTACTATTTTTTTCTTTGTAGGGAACTAACCAATAATAGACATCAATCCCCTCCCAATCCCTAGTGCACTCTACTTTTTTATGAGATTTCGAATTTGGTTTTATCAATTTAGACCTTCAAACCCTCTGCAACAACAAACTCTCAGCTCATAAACCCCAAAAACTTTCTTTGGCAATAATTGACTCAATTATGTGACATTACTTCAGAATTCTTGGCATTGGTAGGGGGAGAACCTTTTCCATTTCCATGCAGATATCCAATTAGTCCATGGGTGACCATCCAACTAGGCCCCTTGGGCTGGTCAACTCATTTCTCACCTCTAATTTGAAATACAGCCAACCATGTACCCCCTCACTCTCCTCTTATCCAGAATGCCTCTAACAAACCCATGTCATTTGAGAATGGCTCTCATTTGAGAATGGCTCTCATGGGTCTCATATTACCCTTGCAAATAAAATTAATTCATCAGTCGAACCCATGGCTGTTGACTTGGCTCTTCAAACAAGACTATTCTCGTGGCCTACAGATATTATGGCAAAGACAAAATTATAGACATTAAAAAACAAGCATAATCTAATTCCAAATAAATGACACGGGAATTTTATATTTGAATCAAAATGAAAGTACATGCTGTGACGTCTGAGAGCATGACTCACATCATATTGGGCCTTTCTCTTAGCCTAATATTTCATTGACTCACTGTGATCCTAACACATTACAATCAAATCATTAAAAAATAAATAATATAAACCCAAAGAGAGATGAGGAATGCCACATTGATTCTAGACAGTTATAATTTAATTAAATTCTATAGAAAAACTAGAAAATCATGCTCCTTTCCTCAGGCTAAAATGTTTCTCCTTCTTGAAGGTTTTGAGAATAAAATTTTATTTGGGCTTAATTCGATGCTCCTGCATCAAATTCCCTTGCTTATAAATATTCATGATTTCCCTATCATGTGTTTTCATTACAACATATTCTTTTTTGCAACCTCGGTCTTCTTTTCTACACATATCATTGAGTGAGTTGCAACAATTCCAGCACGGACACCTCAATTACTCTCTCGTTTTCTTGGAATTTCAAAATGAGAGGTTTGCCTCAACTAGAAACTCTCTAGTTTCCTAACCCCTCCACCCATTTCATATTTTCTCACCTACTTTGACAATTCTACCGACAACTGCAGTTGTGGAATTAATCTCTTGAAAAATATATTATTTTCTTTCGGCACTTTGAAACCACTTGATGACAAAACGAATCTAGGTTTGTCAAATTTGACCTCTAATTGTGCATGTTATGAAACCAGCTCACAAAAATATATAAAATATAGATCAATGACTTAGAAATCACCCTCCTTGAGGGGGAAGCCTCCTTTACATTACAGAAATTAACAATTCTTCAATGATACAAATGACAAGTCCCCCTTTCTATATATAGGAGTCTAAGCATTCCCAACGCAATGAGAGGCTACATAACAATAATATTGTAGGGGCACAATACTAATAATCGTCGGCTTCTATGGGGTACAATAATAACAAAATGGGGACTATATGGGCACAATAATACAATAAAGGGTCTACACTAGTAAAAATAAGGGTTTACACTAGCAGTATATGGACCTAACACACCCCTCTACTTGAAAAAATATTGTCCTCAACACTTGAGTAGCTCTTGATTGTTCTGTATAAAATTCTCATCCTCCCATGTGGAATATTCTGTGGGTAAGTTCTTCCACTTTATGAGATACTTTGAAATTTATCGATTTCTTAAGTGCCCATTTCTTGTCTCTGTGACTGCTTCGGGTTCCAATATGATTTTTCCTTCTCTGTCAAGTTCTAACATTATTGTGTGAGTTGGGATCTTCTGAAACTTTCGAATCATTTCCTACACTTCTTCATCATTGTTACATTCATCCTTTTCTTCATTTATGCAATCTATTTGGATAATAGAAATGGCACAAAATAATGCTTCCACTCCCTCATCCTTTCTTGGGAGTGCATCTACAACAACATTTTGCTCCCCTTTCTTATAGATGATTTCAAAGTCACCACCCAACACGTTTGTCACCCATTTTTTTTGTTCTTCTGAGGTTAATTCTAAAAAGTATTTAAGACTATGATGATCCACTTTTACCTTTAGTTGTCTTCCCATTAGGTAAGGTCTGATGTTTGGAGGAACACTTCCTTTAATAAAATTAATACCATGATCATGAACATGAATAGGTGTGATGCATTTGGGATTCACAAATACCATGGAATTATTGTCCAAGACATTTTGCAGATCTTGAGAAATAGAAGGTTTCGATGTGGGAACCTATAGCAAACATAATTGTGCAGTTACGCCTTGTTGTTGTTTCATTAGAAGATTTGTCATTCTATTAGAGCTGATTATCTTTCCAAGTTTAGATGAGATAACCCTTAATTCAACTTCCATTCGTGATGAAAAAAAATTCATGAAAATTTCTTGAAAAGTAAAAGCTATTATACCAAAGGATTGTAGCCATTGGACTTATAGTACAGCATGAGCACCACCCATTGGAATGGAAATCCTTGGGATATTTAATACATATTCTCCCATTGATTGCTTGATATTATGGAACTCTCGAGAGTAATTTATGGTTGCTCCACTTGCAACTATCACTTGAAACCTTGGTGTTGGATATAGGAAGCAATTCAATTCCTTGGCTATCTTACAATGAATAAAATTATGGGTATGACCCAAACCAATGAACATTATTACCTTTTTCTTCTTGATATGTCATTCTATTTTGATAGTTTGAGGAGTGGTAATTCGTGCCAATGGATTACAAGATATGGTCACATTCATTTGTTCTTCTCTAGAGTTTGTTCCTGGTGTATGTCCTCTTCTTCTCACATTCACTGTTCCTTTTCTTCCTCCTATTCACAATCTATTTAAAATAATTTCTTCTCAACACACTTATGACCTTTAATGTATTTTCTATCACAACTGTAACAAAGCCATTCTGCTCATTTTTCTTCTAATTGTTGCGGTAACAACCTTGTACATTGTGGAAGGTTAGGGGAAACAACACTTCCATCTTTATATTTATGAGCGGTAGGCTTCCTTGCTGCCATAATTTTGCTTTCCATTTTTCTTGGAAACCTGAATGCCTTCTCGAATGAATGAGGTTCCCAAAGACAATCCTCATGTTCAATGATATCCTTTAATGTCCTTATGAAGACATGAATCCTCTATTTTTCTAGAATATTATTTACCCTTATATTCAATTTTTGGAATTCCTGACTATGCTCTCCCATTGGCTAAATAAGTTGTTTCTCTTTGTATCCTCATAATGTGCTATCATTTCCTCCATGAAAATTGAGAAAGCTACAAGTGTTATAAGAGAACAAAGCCCTTTATACCATAAAACGTTATTCGGTTCTAAATACAGATATGAAATATGTACCATTTGGAACAACTGCACATCATGTAGATCAAAATGTTTATCCATTTGTGGTATCCATGATATGGGATCCTTGACATGGAAATTTGTCATATCGATCTCTGTAATATGATGGGTCTTCAATCGAATGTTATATTCTATGAAATCATGATTAACATTTATTTTTTTACCATCATGAGTTTCCTCTACTACCTTTTCGTCATTTGAGGCCTTTCTTGTAGTATCTTTTTCCCAACATCCTTAAAACCTTCCATGTATTTCTTCAAATATTCCATGCCTTTCTTCAAATCTACTTCCATGGCACATATAAAAATGTTTATCTTAGCTTCAATCGCATTCTTCAAATCATCCATCCGATTTTGCTTCCTAGGTGTTTTTATTTTCTTGATTCAAGTCATTATTTTTCATTCTCTTAGGATCTTGATCTTGAATATGTTATATCTCTAAAATTTCGGATCTCCATGGTTCAAAATTGCGACCTACGGTAGCCCTATGAATCCTCTTTCCAATGCCACTAGTCTCATCAATATTTAATTCTTCAATAAAGAGTTATGTCCAATCTCCTACGATGACATCATTATAAATGGGTTGAGGAGAGAAATTTTATGACTTGCCACGTGTCATTGTTTTGACCTTCAGATCTCAAAACAAATACACAACAAAGTACAGTCCATTGAGAAAGTTATGATTATTTCCTAAGGTAGCCTGTTTGGAATGTAATTGAAGAGTCTAAAAAAACCCTTAATTCTTGGACCAAATCTCTGAAAATAGAGTGCAACAAGATCTAAAATTCAGCCTTGAGCTTAACCATGATTTTGGATCAAATGGGTTTTAATTTCCTAGTTTGAACCTTCATAGAAAAAAAATTATAGCTAAAATTCCACAATGACCTATTCGAGATGGGATTCTTGAGCTTGCAAAAACACTAGCTTCCTTAGATCATATTTCCAAAAATATAGTGAGACAAGATCTGAAGTTTGGACTCATGGATCACCAATATTTTGGCTCAAACAAGTTTTATTTCAACTTCGCAAAAAAAGCATTATAGCGTGGATTCCACAATGACCTATTTTGGAGTAGAAAAACCCTAGAATCCAAAGCTCTCATACCAAATGGTATGAAACCAAGTCATGAAAAGATAGAAAAGATAGATCATTGACTTAGAAATCACACTCTCAAGTGGGGAAACCTCCCTTAAATTACAGAAACGAACAATTCTTGTATGATACAAATGACATGGCCTCCTTTCTATATATAGGAGTCAAAGCCATCCCAATACAGTGAGAGACTACATAACAATAATATTGTAGGGCCACAATAATAAAAATAGTGGGATTCTATGGGGTCCAATAATAAAAACATGTGGATTATATTGGCACAATAATACAATAAGGGGGTTTCACTAACAACAAAAACAACTTACAGTAGTAATATAGGGACCTAAAATTGCACAACAATGAACTCTCACCACTCAAACCCCAAAATCATTCTTTATCGGTATGCTCCTTAATTCCATCATGTCATATTAAGAAACTTAGCTTCGGTAGGGTTCATCCTTTTTCCATATCCATATGAATAACTAACGAGTCCACGAGCCGACCAAGATAATGGGCCCTACCTGAGTCAGGCATTGGGAAGGTCTAGTCTTTCCCACCTTCTACATTGAATTATGCATCACAATGTAGAACTTGATTCCTTTTCTTTTATGACTACCTCTGACAAACATTACTCATTTGTGTATGGCTCTCAGAGGAAGATCCAATCCTTCTTTCCTTGGTGGTTTCCTACTACCCCAACAAATGAGATTAATTCCTAAGCCTAGCATATGGTTGTCAACATGGATATGCAAACAAGACTATTCTCATGACCCATTAATATAATGGTTATGAAAAAACTGAAGGCATAAAAAAAGTGGATGTAAAATAAACCACATCAAATTTTCATTTGAAGTAAAATGAAACTACATGGTATGGCCTCTCATAGCCCAACTGCCATTATATTGGGCACTTCCCGCAACATGATATTTCATTCTGTGGTTTTTACACTAACACTATGCACGAGTCTCCTTTTAAAACTAATCAAATAAAACCCTAAGAGAGATGAGGAATATCGTCCTCTTTCCACATTGGGGCTTCTAGAGGTTTAAGATTTAATCAAATTTCATATACAAAGAAAAACTACATGTTCCTTTCCTTAGTCTCACACAGTGTTCCTTCTTGAAGCTTGTGAGAATAAAATTCTATTTGAGGTGGGGCTAGTGGTACTACATCAACACTTTTATGAATTATTCCAAATACCTCATAAGTCATTTCTTTTAATTGGGAACTTCCTTCAGTACAAACTCTTGAAGTCACATGCTCTATTATCTTTCCTAACAATTATTTCTAAGAACTATACGTTACCAACATAATAAAGGGATATGATTTATCGATGTGACATGCTTGAGGACACAGGCTCCTTCTACAGTCGAGTGTAAGGGTGATATGTAATTTTGTCCATGCTCAATGTACAGTTAAGAAGTCTCCCTTTTGAAATAAAAATAAAAGAAAACTTGAAGAAAATAATACAGGCTATATTCAAAATACAAAAAATACATAAATATTTCATTAGTTTTAATTATAATTATTATAAAACATAGTCTCACTCTAACTATGCTTTGTTTATCGGTTATATAAAAAACATTTAAACCAATTTTAAAAAAACAAACAAAGTTGATATTATTTATAATTTTATATTTAAAATGGAAATATAAATATATCATTTAAATATTTATGTTAACTAATTTATTTTAATATCAACTTTATAAAAAAACATATATATAGGGACCAAAATCAAATATTTAAATGTGCAAAGAGAAGTAATTGAAAGTAATATTGATTTATATATTTCAAAATAATATTAATAAAATAAATCAATCCATATATGTCGACAATACAATCCATAAATCAAAATATCTCAATGATCATGTTATTAAATTATTTCAATGTCAACAATTTTCATATTATCTACGATTTTAAATAAAAATAATAATAATAAAATGTGTATATATTATATAAACTGAGTAAAGAATTATATTCTTATTTTTATATCATTTCAAGTGCATCACTATTTTACATTTTGACACTTTTATTAAGGTAAAATTGGAGAGAGAGAGATACATATTAACCATCATCTATCATGTTACTAGAGGGATGCAACCTTTAGAGGTGCATTTTTTTTTTAAGTATTGCATATAAAAATGGTTTCCATATCAAGACATGTGATCCCTCTAGACTCTTGCTAGATACATGGTTGTGATAGATCTATACTAGTTATAATTCAATTATTCCTTCATATTAGAATCCCATAATATATCCAATCTAACCTTTTGAAAATTTAAAACATATATACCATGCCACCATATCATATGACTAGAGTTCAAAAATGTTTTATAAAAATATATGAGAGAAAGACAACAATTTATTTTTTATGTGAGTAGATCATATAATGCAACAATCTTGTTAACACTAAAAATTCTTGCAAAAGCAGGCATTATTAACCCTTTAGATGATACATTAGAAAGCTTTGAATTTTACATATAGTTGGCTTATAAGAAGATGAATATTTCTCTATTAGATATGAAAATATTAATAAAATAAAAATATACACTATGTAAGGTTTTTATTGGGTCAAAGTTAATTAATTCCAAAATTATGATCAACCTCAACCACCATTATGCGTGTGGGAGAAAAATATCTTGATTGTTTCCTTAATATATAAAATATTTTGAATTACTCAAAATCTATTAACTCTAATTTTCTTTGGAAAAAATTGGGCTTTCGAATTACAAATGAAAAAAAATGTTCGATTTCAGTATATATATGATTTATCAATTCTAGTAGTAATCAATATATATACAGGCTCATGACCTGAATCCCATAGAGGGACCTACATGAGTGCTAGAAGGTCTTATACATTAATGTTACTACTACTAAGAAGTGGAGCCAACCACGAAGTTTGTGATAAGAGGTTTGGCCCTTCATATTATTTTAGCTTGTAAGGAAATAAAGTTAAGTTGTGAGAATGAAGTGTTGTAAGATCAATAAAACTAGGGACACAACAAATATTTTCATTTCCAAATACATCGACATAAAAGATTCAATTGTAAAACTCATGCCAAATATTTCTTAAATGAGATATTAAAATAATGACCTAAAATATGTACTTATGAAGACTCTCTAGAGGTCAAACTTGAGTTTTTCTAAAATTTTGATACTGATGATGAGTTCAATACATAGCCTCTCATTGTCTTCCAAAAATAATTATTAGTCATGTATGTTATAGTTATGTAAATTTTTTTTTTTAAATTGGAGGTGCACAACGAGTAATTGAATAACCTAATCTATTTAACCTTTCTTCAACTCAAAATTTTGTTTCTCACTATTTGGCCATCAAACCTTTGATGAAGAAGAACTTAGTTTATTTTAAGAGAAACCTTTCATTTTTGTGTTTATATGTAGGAAATATTATTATTGAGGATCAAATCCATTACATCAAGCATATCATGTCACTTGCAGGGATCTAACGTGATGAGTTGGATACCAATTCAACATATGAGGAGAGAGAGATCTTCACAAAATATTTTACGTCACAAAAATATTAAAATATTTTATGTATAGATGGCACAGCCACATATTTCATTATTAATATGTCTCTCAAATTCCATGTGTAAATTTTATGGACATCCTTAAATTCTATCTTTTTATAACTAAGATTGAAATATTTCTTTGTTATATATATATATATATATCATATTACTATATATATATCATATCACTCTATATATATAAATTAATGCTAACCTAGTTCTAATCTCGAAGAAACGATTGTCTCTAAATTATATACTTCACTTGTTTCAACAATTTAGTTTTTAAGGCTTGAAATTGGTGACCTTATGTTATGGTCATGATAAAAAAATAACACCTAAATGATATGGAGAATTGAATAAACTACTTAATGTTTAGGAGTGTCTTAACAATAGAGTCAATCACATTTTATTCAAATTATTTTAATAGATCATATATATATATATATATATATATATGCTTAGAAAAGGGGAAAGAAAAATATACATTGGTTTTAAACAGAACAGTATAATATATATAGTACAAAGTTCTAAGAAAAGGGGAAGATAGATTACATTGGTTTTGGTATTTCAGAAAAGAGTTACAAAACTTAATCTGACTAAAACAGTGCTTTGAGATTGGTAATAGGTGATTTGATTTAAATTTAGTTGAACAATTTTTGAGGTCATGTTTCAACAATTGTGTTTGGTGGTTTGGTTTTTATAAGTCCCATAGTCCATTTTAGAGCAAGCCTATGTGCTCACTTTGGTTTGGATATAGAAATTGGTTACAGAACATATAATATATATATCCGAGTGTTCAAAAAAGGGGAAAGCAGCATACAGTTTGGGTATTTCAGAAATGATTTACAAAACATATAATATATCTATATATCTATATCTATATCTATCAATATATATATATATATATATATACACACACACGAGTGTTGAGAATAGTGGAAAGACACAGACATTCGTTTGGTTATTTCATAAAAAAGTCACAAAACTTGATGTGAGTAATACTGTGCTTTGAGATTGGTAATAGGTCATTTAATTAAAATTTAGTTTAATGATTTCTGAGGCTGCAATTCAACAATTATGTTTCATTTTTTAGTTTTATATATCCCATGGTCCATTTCAGAGCAAGTATATACGGACTTTTCTTGATTCCTGCAAATAACAGGAAAAATATACCTAGCGATAAAATTTAGTTTAAACATCTTGAAAGCTAAGTTCTTGATTAACACTTGATGTGGCTTGGGGTCATGTTAGCACAGTGGTGTCATCTCTTCTGTGCATGAAATAGATCATCATGAGCTCCCACAAGGCTAGATACCCACGGAAATTTTCCCAAAGACGAACTCATTTGTGAGAGAAATACGAGCCATTGTATAGCGATTCAGGAAGCGATATGCAGAACTATGTTTTCAATATCCTTCCCAAGAATGTTGCACTAGATATTTTAGCTTAGGCCAGTGATTATGAAGACAAAATGAAAAGAGGATAAAAGGGGGGTTTTGGGCATATGCTCATCTTGTAGGGATTTTTCATAACTACGTATTTTGTTTCTTACAATTTCAAGTTTCAGAAAAATCAGGCAGAAATTTTGAGGTAGGATCGGCATAAGGGATAAATATTATATTGATAATTTCATATAATTTTATAATTGTGTATGGATATCCATGTGTTCCAAAATTAACTAAAAAATATCATTAATTCCTGATGCAGAAAAATCCAGACTTAGTGAGCAATGTGAAATTTTGTTCACATGTTGTGGCTAAACAACACGAATTTCATTGACTTGATTGGTCAAAAGTTAGTTTTACTAAGAGGGTTAGATCTCTCAATAAATAGGTTGTATTTCATTATTGTAAAAGTTTGAGATTGTCTTATTTTAGGTTCAAAGGTAAGTTGATAGCACAGGTGTTTGGTAGAGCTAGGAATTAGAGATCTACTGCTATATTGATTAAAAATAGAGATTGGGTTGTTAAGCACAGTTAGAGTAATTTTCAAATTAACAAAGGAATAAAAAATGTAATATAGAGAGAGAGAGAGAGGGGCCGATAAAAAGGGATTGAGTGAGCGAGAGCCAAGAATTAGCATGTGGATTTCAATTGGAATAGAGGTATTTTCATATGTTGTAATTGAGGCAAGGCTGAGACTCTGTAACTTTTGCTATTATGAATAAATTGTTTCCATGCTCATGATTATTTATCAAGCCTGTGGAAACCCTCATTATGCTTTGGTTTTATTTGTATTCAAGAGAGAATTGATGATTTCTTTGTTTTCACTGTTCGCAAAAGAAAACACAAACTTCATAGAAAAACCACAAGCTTTTGTATTTTTTTGTAGTGTTGAGCCACATTAGATCTCAGCCATTCATTCCTCTTTGAACCAATAGAGCAAACTATCCTCGACCGTTGGATTACTATATATCACATCGCAAGTTTATTTAAGGAAGGTAGACCCATATCTTCAAGAGTTGTGATCAGCAACTCCAAAAATATCGCATCACAATAGTGGAGTGGCATATGGTAAAGACCCCACCCTTGAAACCTTACGACATGCGCCTGTCGATATATCATGTCGGAGCATTTGAGTTGGAGCGATAAGACCTTAAGCCAAGGGAAATAGCATTGGGAATATGTGACACGATCGACACAATATATCAGATCGGGACTTTTAAAAAGGAGAAACATTACATTAGGGACTTGCAACTATCAATTTAATTAGGACTGTTGGCTCATTTAGATCGTGATCTTCGATGAATACCGAACCTTTCTATTTATAAAAGGGAAAATCATTATTTTGGCCTTTTTCTCCAAAGGAATTCTGGTAATAAAGGAAAAGGCACAATTGTAAAGAAAGGATGAACCACAGGGTGATTATTGATATTTTTGAAGCCATTGTTTCCGCTTGCGTCATTTTTGGTATCGGAGCAAAAGTTAAGGTTGATTTCAGAAAAATGCCACCAAGGAAGGGAGCTGGCATTAGTCGAGGAAGATCTGAAGAAAATGTACTTCTACTAGAAGAGGTCCACAGTCTGCATACAAGAATGGTAACAATTGAGACTACTCAGAGAAGAACACCTAATGAAGGAGTTGACAGTGCTAAAGAAGGATCTTTTGAGGAAGAAGAAGAGGAGGGAAATGAAACTACCAGAGTTATCAAGATGCTGGCAAAAGTAGGAGGAAAACCAAAGAGGAATTTCCTATGTATGAAGGGAATCAGAATGTAGAATAGTTAATGGTTTGGATGAGTTCATTGGACAAATATATTGACTATGAAGAGGAAGTTTACAACAAAAATAAGGTGAAATTTGCAGTTACAAGATTAAAGGGTCATGTAACTATTTGGTGCTATGAATTACAAACATCTAGAATGAGAAAAGGAATGTCCAAGATCAAGCATTGGGATAAAATGGTGAGTAAAATGAGAGCTAAATTTCTTCCTAAATATTATCAGTTAAATCTTTTCAAACAATTGCAGAATTTAGGGCAAAAATGAATGTCTATTAAAGAATATACATAAGAGTTTTATAGATTGAGCATTAGAGCAGGACTTGCAGGGGATGTCATGGAGAGGGTAGCTAGTTATATCAATGGCTTAAGGTATGACATTCATGATGAGATCAAATTGTTGAGTCTAAAGACTATTGAGGATTCCTATCAGGCAAATTTAAAGGTAGAAGAGAAGATATTGAGAAAACGGAATTGAAGAAATAGAGGAAGAAGCTGAGTAAGAAGTAGAGGAACTACGAGACCAAGGGTACAACAACATCAACAATAAGGAGGAACTTCAAGTAGAAAACCACCACATAGAGGAGAATTTAACAGAGGAAGTTTTGCACCGAGAGGATGAGGCTGAGGAAGAGATATTCAGTGTTATACATGTGGAGAATGGGGACATGTGTCATGGGACTGTCCTCATAATAAACTAGCAAGTGAGAGGAATGTGAATGTGGCTGAGGAAAAGAAAGAACAACCTCAACTTATGGAAAAGGAAGAATCCCCTGAAGTAGGAGAATCCTTGTTATTGAGAAGGACCTTTCTTAGGACATAGAAGGAGATTGAAGAAACAATGAAGAGGAAGAATTTATTTAGAACTACTTGTAAATCAAAAGGTAAGTGTTGTAAAGTCATAATTCAAACTGGAAGCACTGACAACCTCGTTTGTACAGAGATGGCGGACAATCTCGAACAAGAAAAGACAATACACCCTACTCCTTACAAAGTGTTACGGTTACAAAAAGGGCATCAGATTATTGTGACACAACAATGCAAGATTGAGATACAAATTGATACGTATAAAGATGTGATATTATGTGATGTAATGCCTATGGGTGTATGCCATGTATTACTGGGAATATCGTGTCAATTTCATCAGAAAGTTATTGGTGATGGGAGGAGAAACACTTATACTCTAGAAAACGATGGAACTAAACATACATCGCTACCATTGAAGGGTGATGCTGACAAAGGAACACCTGGAAGTAGTATTATGCTCATAAGTGTAAAGGAGTTGCTATAGAAGGTAGTGAAAAACAAGGAGTTGCTTTTTTCTATTGTGGGAAGACCAAAGGTAATTTTAACTTCCACAAACTTGAATGATTTGCGATGAATGGAAATCTACATTTAAAACAAATAGTGGGTTGTATGAGTGGTTAGTGATGCCTTTTGGACTCACTAATGCACCTAGCACGTTCATGAGATTAATGAATGAAGTATTGAAGCAATATGTAGGCAAGTTTGTTATTGTTTATCTTGATGTTATTCTAATTTTTAGTTAAAGTAAAGAAGAACATCTAGAGCATCTTAAGTTGGTTCTAATAACTCTGTAGAAAAAGAAACTACTGATAAATCTAAAGAAATATAGTTTCATGAAGGAAGAATTAATTTACTTGGGATATGTAGTTTCTAAAGAAGGATTGAAAATGGATCGAGAGAAATTCCAAGTAATTTGGAACTGTCCTATTCCCAGAAATATAATTGAGGTAAGGAGCTTCCATGGTCTTTCTAGTTTTTATAGAAATTTTATCAAAGGCTTCAGTCAAATTTGTGCACCAATTCTTGAAACAGTTAAGGAGATCAATCAATTGTTCAAGTTGACAGAAGGAGTAGGCCTAAATTTTAAATTGCTAAAGAGGAGAATCACACAAGAAGCAGTTTCAACTTTTCCTTATTATGAAAAATTATCTCAAGTTGAAACAGATGCTAGTGGAGTTGCAGTTGGAACAGTTTTGAGTCAGGAACAAAGACCAATAGCGTACCTCAGTGAGAAATTGAATGAAGAAAAGAAGAAATATTCTTCTGGCGATAAATATTTTTACACTATTGTACAAGCCTTGAAAAGGTGGAGACATTATTTGCTACCAAAAGAATTCATATTGTATTTGGAAAATTATGCATTACAGTTCATCAATAACTAGCCAAAACTAAACTAGAAACATGCCAAGTGGGTAGAATGTTTGCAAAGATTTACTTTTCTGATTAAACACAAGATTTGTAAGACAAATAAACTCATTGATGCTTTGAGTAAGATAAGTTTTATTGTGAAAAAATTCGAAGTGGGTGTTGTAGGACTTGAGGAGATGATTGAAATGTACAAAGATGATGCATATTTCTAAGATATCTATACAAGAATTGAGAATACAATAGTTCATATCAGAATTCAGTGGTTGGATTATGTCATTCAAGGAGGCATATTTTTTAAAAGCAACAAGTTGTGCATTCCCAAATTTTCTATGAGGGAAAACATAATAAACGAGAAACATAGTGGACGATTATTTGGTAACTTTGGACAAGATAAGACCTTCGCTCACGTGAATGCTTTTTATTATTGCCCAAAAATGAACCCAAGAACGCAGAAAGGGAATGATTCCATTTATGTCTTAGTAGATAGAATTTTGAAAATGGCACATTTCATTGCTTGTAAGAACACTAGTGATACAACACATATTGCTAATCTATTCTTTTCACAAATTTGAAGATTACATGGGTTACCTGTAAGTATTGTGTCTCATCGGGATACAAATCTTGTTGGGAATTTCATTGGAAGAAACTGGGAGCTAACCTTTGTTTTATTTTAGCATACCATCCTCAAATAGATGGATAGACAGATGTAGTAAACAAGAGCTTGGGAAACATATTGAGAATTTTAGTGTATCAAGATCCTAAGCAGTGGGATTTAGCACTAGCTCAAGCTAAGTTTTCTTATAATGACACTCCAAACCGAAGTACTGGAGCGAGTCCATTTAAGATTATTTTTGGAATGAATACAAGAGTTGTGTATGAGCTCAGAAATTTGGCCAAACAGGAGAAGAAGTGCAAAAGCAAAAGATTTTTTGGAGCAGATGCAAATACTACAAAAGGATGTCAGAATTAGATTATAGTAAAGTAGTAGCAAATACAAACAGAGAGTGGATATGAAAAGAAGATAAAAAGAATTCCACTTGGGGGGTTTAGTAATGGTATATTTGAGAAAATAAAGATTTCCTGCTAAAACTTATAGTAAACTAAAGAAGAAAAAGATAGCACCATGTAGAATTGTAAGAAAGTTTTCAGCTAATGCATATGAAATTGAGTTTCCAGAAGGGATTGGAATATCACCTATTTTCAATTAGAGCTTTGTATCCATACAAAGAGATAGAGACAAATATAAAGGAGGAAATTACAGAAGATGAAGTTCAAACCTTGAACTAGGAAAAACAAATGGCAAAGACAACTAAGAAAGAAGTAGAAGTTGTTTTGGAGAAAAGAGTATCCAAAAGAACTAGAGGGTAGACTTATTTTCAATATCTAGTCAAATGGAAAAGAGAGCTGGTGGAGGATTCTAGCTGGGTAACCACAACAAAGTTGTAGAAGTATGGACAAAGTCTTGAAAGTATGAAGGATGATTCCTTTCTTCCCCAGGATTTTGATGGAGGAGCATTTGAACTTAGCAAGCAATGTGAAAGTTTGTTCACATGTTGTGGCTAAACAAGTTGAATTTTGGATTTAAGAGATCTGTGGTTTGTATATGTTGAATCAATTACCGGAGAACCCACAGTATGAACATTTTTATGCAACGTTTCAAATCCCAACTGGGATCCATCATCAGGAATTATGAATGATGATAAAGAAGAGTTGCTTAGAAGGAAATAAATAATAATGGGGATAAAAATTTTTGGATCCCAGTTGGGATTTGAAACGTTTCATAAAAATGTTCATACTATGGGTTCTCCAGTAATTGATCCAAAAGTTGAATTTTATTGACCTACTTGGTCAAAAGTTAGTTCTAGTGAGAGGGTTCAACCTCTCAAGAAATGAGTTGTATTTCACTATTGTAATAGTTAGAAATTGTCTTATTAAAAATAAGTTGTTAGCATAGGTGTGTGGTAGAGCTAGAAATTAGAGATTTACTATAAGACTGATTAAAAATAGAGATTGAGTTGTTAACCACAGTTAGAGTAATATTCGATTGAACAAAGGAAGAAAAAATGTAATATAGAGAGAGACAAAAGGACCGAGAAAAAGGGATTGAGTGAGCAAGAGCCAAGAATTAGTGTGTGGATTTCCATTGGAACAAAGCTCTTTTCATATGTTGTAATCGAGCCAAGTCCGGGACTCTACAAATATTTTTATTATGCATAAATTGTTGTTCTGCGCATGATTATTTATCAAGCCTATGGAAATCATCATTATGATTTTGTTTTCTTTATATTCAGGAGAGAGCTGATGATTTCTTTGTTTTCATGCTTCCTAATAGAAAACACAGAATTAACGGAAAAAATGTGAGCTTTTGTATTTTTTTTATAGTGTTGAGCAACATCACATCTTAGCCGTTGAATCCCATTTGAAGCAATTGAGTGAACTATCCCCAACTGTTGGATAACCATATATTGCATCGCGGGTTTATTTAAGAGGAACGCAGACCCAAGTCTTCAAGAGCTGCGATTCGCGACTCCTGAAATATCGCATCACAATAGTGGAGTGGCGTATGCTAAAGGCACCACCCTTAAAACTTTGCAACATGAGACTACCGATATATTGAAGCATTTGAGTGGGAGCAATAAGGCCTTAAGCCACGGGAAATAGTGATTGCCAATATGTGACGCGATGAGTGCAATATATAGCATTGGGACTTTTAAATAGGGGAAACATTATATTGGCGACTTGCGACTTGCGATTTAATATGGATTGTTGCCTCATTTAGATCATGGTCTCTGAAGAATCTCAAACCTTTCCATTTATAAAGGGGAAAAGAACCATTTTGGCCTTTTTTCCCAAAGGCATTTTGATAATAAAGGAAAAGGAAAAATTGTAAATAAAAAGTGAACCTCAAGGTGATTATTGAGATTTCTGAAGCCAATTTTTCCACGTGCTTCAATTCCATATAGTTGCTCCGAGATATAAATTTGCGTTGAAATATAAACGTGTTCTCAGAGCATTCCTCAAAATTTCAGCATTACACATTATGATATACCAAATGTATTGGTAGATAATCACTTATCTAATAGTGGGTGATGCTAAAAGAGCATCTAATTCTTCTACATTGGAGTGTAACATTTTCGAAGGCCCAAAGGGAGAAGAACGGCCATAGGAGAGACACTGTGTGTGGGAGAAGTAATTCATTCTGTGTAAAAGTTCTTTAGTTGGTGGTTTTAGATTACCCAAAAAATGGAATTAATTCATAAGCCTAGCGCATGGTCGTCAACATGGATATGCAAAGAAGACTATTGTCATGACCCATTATATTAATGGTTATGAAAAAACTAAAGGAAAAAAAAAGTGGATCCCATATAAACCACACATAAAATAAAATGAAAGTACATGGTGTTGATGGTACTCATCAAAATGTCTATGAATTTCATATCTTATAAGTAATTTTTTTAACTCAAAACTTTTTTTAGTTAAAACTCTTGATGTCACATGCTCTATGATCTATCTTAACAATTATTTCTAAGAACTCTACTTTACCAATATAATAAAAATATATTATTTATGGATGTGACATGTTTGAGGAAATAGGGGCATTCTATAGTGTGTAAAGCTGATAGGTAATTTTGTCCATGGTCAATGTGCAATTAAAAAGTGCCCCTTTTAAAATAAAAACAAAATATTCTTGAACTTTAAAATAATGCAAGATATATTCAAAATACAAAAATGATATATATATTTGGTTAGTTTTACTTAAAATTATTATAAAACATTCTCTCACTCTAACTATGATTTGAAACCAATTTAAAAATAACAAACAAAGTTTGATATTATTTATAATTTTATATTTAAAATGGATATATCAATAAATCATTTTAATATTTATGTTAACTAAGTTATTTTAACACCAACTACATTATGAACCTAAACCAAATATTTCAATATGAAAAGAGAAGAAGTAATTGAAAGTAATATTGAAATATATTTCAAAACATATTAATAAAAAAAATATTTAATGTGTACAATATAATCCATAAATCAAATATCTCAATAATCATGTTAATTAAATTATTTCTATATCAAAATTTTTCATATTATTTTATGCTTTTAAATAATACATTCATCTATACTTGGAAAACTGAAAAGGTATATATCATGCCAATATAAATATATGAGAGAAAACAATATTTATTTTTTTTTTATTTTTTTATTTTTTATTTTTTTTTTTTTTTTTATATATATTATATTATATGATATATTCATAATGCATCAATTATGTTAACACTAAAAATTCCTGGAAAAAAACATTTTAACCTTTTATATGATCCATAAGTAAATCTTGAATTTTACATATAGTTTCCTTATAAAGAGATGAATATTTTTCTATTAGATATGAAAATATTGATACAATAAAAATATACAATATGTAAAGTTTCAATTGGATCAACTTTAATTAATTCCAAAATTATGATCAACCACAATTATGGGTGTTGGAGCAAAATACCTTGATTATTTCCCTAATATATTAAAATATTTAGAATTACTCAAAATCTATTAACATTAATTTTTTGGGCAAACATTGGACTTTTGAATTACAAATGAAGAAAAATGTTGTTTTAAGATATCATAAAACTATTATTCAGTTGACATAGTCTAGGAATTTGTATATTATAATCAATATTCCAAGGACTCAAAAAGCTTATTCTAGAGGTGCTATATCCATAGACTTATGCAATGAGCTCATGGATATCATCTCAGTGCCATGAATTAGTAAAATGTTTTGCCTTTGGTCTCAGCAACAAGACCAGGCCCATGTTGACCTCAATCCCATAGAGTGTTGGGCAATCCCATAGAGGGTTGGGCATGAGTGCTGGAGGATCTTATACATTAATATTACTACTACTAAAAAGTGTATCCAACCACCAAATCTATGATAATAGTTTTCGCCCTTCCTATAATTTTAGCTTCTAAGGAAATAAAGTTAAGTTGTCATGAAGTGTTGAAGAGTATGATATCCTTTTTTTATTGTTATGGAGAAATCCAGTGTGCTAGGTGACAATGATAGTCATTTTTATTCTTAAATATGGAAAAAATCTATGTACATTAATTGATTCTCTTTGTCGCATTCACAATTTCATGTTATAGACTTAGGATAATCTTTTGGGAAAATATTGGAATATTTAAGTAAGATATTTTTGGAAAAAACTCTCAATGAAAAATTTTCTTTAAAAAGACAATTGTTCAAACCTAGAATGTATGAGAGGTTGTCATTCTCTACACATATATAGTCATGTACATTTTTTGATTGTAATTGGATATCCAATCAACATATGAGAGGGGGAGATCTTGAGAGATATTTTAAATAAAAAAATATTAAAATAATTTATGTACAGATGGCATAGGCACATGCTTTGTTATTAATATCTCTCTTAAATTTCATGTGCAAATTTTATTTACATCCTTAAATTCTATCTTTTCATAACTAAGGTTGAAATATTTCTTTGTTTTATCTATATATATATAATATATATATAATATATATAATATATAGATATAATATATATGTAGATAGATAGATAGATATATGCATATATAATCCCTATATCTTGAGCACATCACATAACACATTTATATATTCAAAATTCTAGCATGAAGTGTATATTATAATATTTCATTAAAATCTCATACATCTATTTTATTTTAATGTTCAAAACACTTTTAGAGATAAGAAGCTAGCATAAACTTACTATATTTGGTGAATACATTAGTATATCTTATGGTATATTTAACTTTCAATTATTTTCTAGTTATAGTAAATATGAAAGCTATATAAATATATATGGGTTAACTTGTGATATTAGTTGAGAGTGAGAAAAGATTGTTCTAATATATTATTATCTTGTTTTAACCATTTGTTTTTTAAGGTTTGAAATTACTCACCTTATATTATGGTTGTTATAGTCATGATAAAAAAATAATACCTAAACAATATGGAGAATAGAATAAACTTTTTAATATTGAGGAGTCTATTAACAATATTGTCAATCACATTTTATTGGAAATATTTTAACAAATTATATATATATATATATATATAAACTCCATATTATTATTATTATAAAAATAATAATAATAATCGTTAGATTTATATAAAATATAGCGAACATCTAATTCGTCCACATTAGAGTGTAATGTTTTCGGAGGCCCAAGGGGAGAAGAACAAGCACAGGAGGGACACTGTGGATCACACATGTCTGCCGGAGAAGTAATTCGTTTCAGGCAATCTGCATGATATAAATGACCACAAATAAGAACCGCAATCTACTCTTTTTTTTTAGCCTCTATACGCAAGAGGACTTGAAATAAATGAAAGCAAATATTATTCGAATTGCGATATCGTTCTTCGGATTATTCCTGTCGTGTAGCGAAAGACTAGAGTTTTGTATTTGGAAGGCTTCAATGTAGCCTTTCTAATGTAGTACTTTCAAATATTTTCCACTATATTAAAAATAGATTAATAATATTGTAGGACATTATTTCCATGTCTGTTATTATTAACCAGCCGACTATAACTAAACAAACATGAACAAATTAGTTACGAATCTTAACCTAAGCGTGATTCCGTGAACAATGGAATCATCATAACATATTTTGGATTTGCAGGATGTGTTGTGTTTGACATTCTCCATAGATTTTTAATTTAATATGTATTTGCACGTTGTCTATTCTTTATTTTGTTTCATTACTTTACGATTAACCATTACTATGTATATGTATGTGCATATATTACTGTGTTTTAGTCTTTGTTATTTAGGATAGAATATGCTTTTTTTTTACTGTTCAGTATATTTGATTCATAACGTAGTTAAAGAATTAAAATAGGATTAATATTTTTGTTTTTAATTAGTTTTCAGGACACTGAAATTTGACTTCCAATTGATCAAATATTTATTCAAATTTTATAATAATTTTTTTCATATATTTATTAGAGGATGGATTTCATCAATGCCCCATTATAAAAGATAAATCATATTTATGTACTCATTTACAACAAAACATTAAAACTTGGTATATGTTAAATGGTTGAAATTAAAAAAAATAGTTTTTATATCATTGCTATTAATGAAATGATGGAAAAAGAATATGGACAAAATATAGTATACATAGTTGAGAGAATGATTAGCTCCTTATACCAAGTGTAATGTGTAGAAAAGAGGGAGGGAGTTGATGTGAAAGTTGTCACCCTCTAGGCATTTCTTTCTAAATAGTGACAAATATTATCTCTTGGTCAGGTTAAGGGGGAAGTTAATGGGATGATTTTATAGTATTCTCAATAATCATTTAGGAACACTTTCAAAATTGATAGTTATCCCACTAGCATCCTTTAGTTGGGAAGGAGTTAGATGGGCTCAAAAATGTGGAAAGCCCCTAGTGTGAAAGTCCAACGTGAAACTTCTTCTATAATGTAAACTCTCCCATACAATAAGAAAAATGAAAATAGGTACCACTAGGAGAGTACTATGACTAGAAATGAGAGTATTAACCCCAATGCAAGGTGGCATAGTAGGGTATGAAACCATAACATAGAATTGCAAAAGAAAAAAAAAAAGATTACAATATTACATTTGAACTCACTGAGTAAAGGGGCAATTCACAACACAAAGGCAAGAGATCTAGTACAGGAGGAGCTAAGTTTAGGCCATGCCATGCCAACTTAGAATAAGAAGAGGTGGAGAGGAAAAACATACTAACTAAACCCTCGAAGCTAAATGAGAGTAAATTTAACTAGAATGCATGACCAAGACTCTACTATAATTGAGAAAGGGTGGCCATATGATACAAGCAATAAGTTAGGATAACGACTATCTTAATACCAACCCAACAATAATCCCCAACAAAAAACTGTCAAAACCCACCATGATAAATTCTACAAAATTCAAGAGTGTGAATGGTAAGTGTATTATACACATCACATCAAATACTTCATAACTTTAAAGCATCATAAATAGAAGCCACAATACATAATTGTGAAAGTCCCCCAAATCTTTCATATTAGAAGTTTATGCACCATTCGTAGAAGCCTACAGTAAAAAACTCACAAAATAATGGGTTGGTTTATTGTTTAATAATGATACCTTATCTGACACATAAGGTGATGAAACCATAAATTAGATAACTAAATGATATTAAATTTTAATGTCATACATTAAACACCCAGGAGAATCTATCTAATTAATATAAAGTACTACAATATTAAGTGCCTCCAAAATATTACAATCATGAAGTACAATGTGCTATCAATTATCATAAGAGAACTAGAAACTAGTAAGAAGCCATAAGTAATGCCACTCTAGAAATTAATGGCATAGTTTGGCTGGCACCCCATAAGCTCAGAGGAGTCCAATAAATCATTCCAATGTTATTTATGGGTAACCATGTAGGCTAATAGAATTACCTATGGCATAATTTTGTTGTCAAACAAACTAACACATTGTCCAATCATTAGTGTCCTTTATAGGTAGACTATATTTTTAAATAGTGAAGCATCTAATATTTTATGTAAGGTGTAATTGGATTGGGATTTCAAAATATAATTTTTTTCATTTAATTAATGGTTTTCAAGTTTAGTCAATATTTTTCTAGCATTGAACCATGGAATGATATAAGAAAGGAAATGGGGGTATACATCATAATGGTTGTGTAGGGTAAGGAGTGTTGAAGAAAGCTCAGTAATTTATGTGGCTTTTTTGTAACAAAAATTGTAAGTTGTTATTTTTTTTGTGCTTTGTGGTAATTCAGGTGGCTTTGTTATGAGGTGGTCTATTTTTCTTTAAGTGTTGTGGTGCACTTTGGGCATGCTCTAGAAATGTAAAATTTGTTGTCAACTGGGTGAGTCCAAGAAACACCAAATTTCATGCCTTGTGGGCACCTATGCACATGAGGTCAACTCTAAAATGCTTAGTTGTCACTACTATAGTGCCTTGTGGTACTTGTTCTGACTTTTATCTAGGAAATCCTTGTACCTTCATTACATTGTACCTTCATTATTATGTGTTCTGAGCATGTCCTCAAAAATATAAATTTAGCTAGGGTTAGGGGTGCCCTAGAAATGTTAAATTTCTTGTTAGCAAGGCACTCTAACACACAATCTCATCCAAAAAAACTCTAATTCATGACTCAGGCACTCCACTATACCTTGGTCTTTGTTGTGCATTATGGCTAGAGAAACACCAAAATTATATATTTTTTTAAACTACATAAAATTTTACACTGTAGTGTTTAAAAGAACTAAATATATCAATTGAGAAGTTTAGAAACCCTATCATAATTGTACTATGCTTAAATAAATCAATAAAACTATTTGATTTTACAATCTAGTATCTATAATTTAATAGATATATATTAGGTCAATATAAATAACATATCATATATGAACATCAAATTTTTGGGTATTTGTATCTCCATATTAGCCAAGGCTAAGAATTCTATATTAGGAAGGGGTAAGGAAGGTGTTTTGGTTTCAGAATTTCAACCTATCTTTTTACGGTATTAATAATATTATCCAAGATTGTTAGTTGTTCTTGATTATTATTGAAACAATAGTGAACAAGTACTTGTGAATCTTTCTCATCAAATGTAAGTCTCACTAGTAATTATTGAAATCATTGTAATATATTTTCATTTGAGTTATTTAACATGGAAATCATCTTAATATATTTTCAATTTGATTATTTAATGTTTAATTTTGTTTAATAATTTTAATATATTTTTTTATCATTATTATTTATCTAGCATATAATATAATATATTATTAATGTTTTTAAAATCTATGTATTTTACATATAATATAATATAATACAAGGTTTAAGTTTTTTTTTTAATATTATGTTTTAGATTTGTATTTAATTTATATTTAATTTTCTTAAAGTAATAAAATTTCGAATGGTATTTTAGCTTTAATTCGCTATAGAAATAGGATAATTTTTTTTCCTCTTTCATTTATTTGTTATTTTATAATTATCTTAATGTTTTGTAGTTTGTATATCTTATTTTTGATTTGGAACTAGTATAACCATATAAATTGACTAACCTTCATAGAAATCAATTTATAATAAATATTAAAACATTTGTTCCATGGCACATCAATCCCATAATGATAAGATAAAACACTAAATATGCATGGAAATGCTTTAGAGAAAAAGAAAAAAACTATTTAAATAATGGTTTTTTTGCAAGAAACAATGTACTATTACAATAATTTATGTTCACCAATTTATAAGAGACACCAAGCCCCTAAATTTCACAAATTTGTAGGAACTCACCTCGAGAAAAAGTCAATTTTATTTGTTTCTTTGTTGGGCATTAACCAACAAAAAACATGAATCTCCTCTTAACTCTACACTTTAATATTTTCTTTTCTAGTCTCCTCTGTTTTTTTTTAATTTTTCTCCAACACCCCCTACACTCTTTCTTTTTTACTAGAAACTTCCTTAGTACTTGTCATTTATTGGCTTATGACCACTACACATTATTTCTTTTTTGAGAATCCACAGTGTGTTTAGTGAATTTATTTCTATTTACCTCTTCCATGAATACATTAGTAATTGCACAACGTTTTAATTCAAATTATAATGGACTCAACCACGTTCTTAATTTATTAATGGATTTATTGTGCTAAGATTATTAAGTCTATTAAGTCTACTCTATGGTTGATACCAAGATCGTTTTATATACTCACATGCTTGAATTGAATCCCCCTTCTATTATAGATTACCTTGGAATTTAACCCTATCCTTATTTTTAGAATCCACAAAAGGCATGGCAGTCTACTTATGCATAACCTTTGGATAATGGTGATAATACCACTCTCACGATACATGAAGGTTATAAGTGTTTGTGCATGATGGGCTAGGACTTAATGAATATATTGATGGTGTGGTAAATCACGAGCGAGGTGGTCTTGGATGCTATAAAATGAGCTTCACATGGATGGTGAGTACTCCATACTTAAGTGGTGAGGATTCAATCTTGTGGATTGAAATCTCTAATAAGGTTTACCCGAACTCTAATCTTATCATTTCATCAGGTTTCTCTTTCATCCACTCTTTTTGCCCATTGCAGTTTCTAATCCGTTAACTCCCATGGGGAATCATTAGAGATTGGACAACTGTTATTTAGACATCGAATCTTGGCACTCTTCCCTTACTGAAATGAGGTAACCTCCTTATAGAAATGCTATAGATGCTTCAACCTCCTTATAGAAATGCTAGAGATGCTTCCTAGCTTCTCTGGGTCTATAAGTTCATCCTTTTTTTTCTATATTTCGTCCACCACATATTGAGTGATGATTTGTGTGGTTAACCTTTTCCATGTTATTGGTCACTTTCTTGTAGAATATGAAATGAATTATTTTATGCCAATTGAGAAGCCAAAAGTACTATGAAGAAAAATACATATAAAAAAAGATAAAACAATTAAAAAACACAGTGACTTTGTGAGCTAAAAAATGTTGCGAATCTCATATATTCATTCAACTATTAACTACATTCTTATATAGTAAAACTATTACTAAAATCAACTCTAAAACAAATCTACTGACATTACAGCGAATTTACAGTACTTTCCAGTATTGACCACCCTAACAATCTGCTGCTTTAATTTTGCAGTGAAGAGAAAATCTGCTAGCTACTTTGTCATCATTTTACATAACTAATTAAGCATTATTCCCAACACTCCCCCTTAATGATTAATGACGATTTACTATCTTATCTCGTATTGCCAATAACTGATCTTTTGCCACTGCTTTGGTGAAGATATCTGCTAGTTGATGCTGAGTATTTATATGCTTTAATTCAATATCCTTCTTCTGCACCAAATCTCTAATGAAGTGATATTTCAGGTCAAAATGTTTTGTCCTGTTGTGATGAACTGGATTCTTTGCTAACTTGATGGCACTTAGATTATCACAATAAATCACTGTAGGTTGAACTTGTTTTTCTCCAATTTCTTCCAAAATTTTTCTGAGCCAAAGAGCTTCTGTACCTGCTGAGGTAACTGCAACATACTCCGCTTCTATAGATGAGAGGGCAACAATGCTTTGTTTTTTTGAGCTCCATGTAATCAAACCAAAACCAAAAGAGAAACAATTTCCAGATGTGGACTTACGATCATCAAGACTACCTCCCCAATCTGAATCACTAAATCCAACAAGATTGAACTTTTCAGAAGAGTAGTAATGAATACCAAACTTTAGAGTGCCTTTCACATACCATAAAATCCTTTTGGCTGCCTTCATATGTATTTCAGATGGATTTGTCATATATCTTGAAACAAGTGAAACTGAATATGTAATATCAGGCCTTGTGTGGGTTAGAAATATCAAGCTCCCCACAATACTTCTATAAGTTTTCTCATCAACTAAATCAGCACCATCATCTCTACATAACACCTCTCCATGAGCAATTGGAGTAGGCGATGGATGACAATCAAGCATATCAAATTTATTTAGCATATCCTATGCATACTTTGTCTGACAAATGAAAATCTCATCCTTACTTTGATAAACCTCCATTCCTAGAAAATATTTCATGATGCCTAGATCTTTCATCTCAAATTCATTCATCATAGCAACTTTGAATTTCTCATTCATCTTAGAACTACTACCCATATACAATAGATCATCAACATACAAACTGATGATTAAAATATCAATACATTCTTGTTTGTAGTAAAGGGTAGGATCACTCTTACTTCTCTGGAAGCCATTTTCCTGAAAGTATCCATCAAGCCATGCATACCACGCTCTTGGTGCTTGCTTGAGGCCATATAAAGCCTTCTTCAACTTGTAGACATTATTCTCCTTTCCTTCCACTTCAAAACCTTTTGGCTGCTCCACATATACTTCCTCTTCTAAGTACCCATTCAAGGAGGCACTTTTCACATCCATATGATGTATGATCCATTGTTTATGAACTGCTAATGAAATCAACATTCTAATGGTCTCCTGTCTTACTACTGGTGCAAATGTCTCTTCATAATCAATTCCATACTTATGTGTGAATCCTTTAGCAACTAATCTTGCTTTCTGTCTTTCAACACTCCCATCACTGTTAAATTTAGTCTTATAGACCCATTTGGTGCCAATATTTTTCTTGTCATGTGCAAGCTCTGTCAACTTCCAAGTGTCATTCCTTTGAATGGAATCCATCTCTTCTTGCATGGCTTGCATCCAAACATCATTAGTACATGCATCTTCAAAACATGGTGGTTCAAATTCAGCCTTGGCTAATAAAGCAAAATTGACTATCTCACCTATTGGGCTTTCTTCATGTGCTTGATTTGCACTCCTCTCATAAATATCACTCAGTCTTCTTATCTTCCTTGTAGAACTTGGAGAAGAAGATGGACTTGAACTTGACGTTGAAGAAATTGATGAAGGGCCACTTGGTGGAGTTAAGCCACTAGTTACAGAAACATTAGTTGGCTGCTCATGATCATTATCAATAATTATATCATCATTCAAAACAGATTTTGTCTTCTCAACATGGCCTTTTTGATGACCATAAACTCCCCCTTCATAAAAAATAACATCTCTTGAGACAATAAGCTTGTTAGTTAGAGGATTATATAATTTATAAGCCTTGCTTGTCTCTCTATACCCAATAAAAATGCATAACTCACTCTTTGCATCTAACATTTTTCTATTTTGATGAGGTACATGCACATAAGCCAAACAACCAAAAACTTTGAAATGATTAACATTAGGCTTTTTTCCATACAAAGCTTCATAAGGATTCATATTTTCTAGTGCACTGGCGGGGCTACGGTTGAGGATGTATACTATTGTTGTAACTGCATCTCGCCAATAAGAGTTGCTCAATCCCTTAGTTTGTAGCATGCATCTTGCCATTTCAACCACAGTACGATTTTTCCTTTCAGCTATGCCATTCTGCTGGGGTGTGTATGTTGTAGTATGGTGCCTCTTGATGCCATTCATATCACAATAACTTTGGAAAGCTTTTGAGCAGAATTATCCTCCATGGTCAGTCCGCAAACATTTTATTTTCCACCCTCTCACATTTTCTAGAAGGCCTTTGAACTTCTTGAATGTATCTAGGGCTTCACTTTTCGCCTTCAAAAAATATACCCAACAATTTCGTGAGTAATCATCAATAAAAGTGATGAAATATGATGACTTACCCAAACTCTTAGTCTGCATAGGACCACATATGTCTGAATGAACAAGCTGAAGTGGGTGATGAGCTTTCCATGCACTACCCTTTGGAAACCTTTCCCTTGCATGCTTTCCTTTAGCAAATCCTTCACAAACCTCCTTATTCTCTTCTACGTTGGGCAAACCAGAAACTAATGCATGTGAGGTTATAAACTTCAAAATCTGAAAATTTAAATGCCCATACCTGAGATGCCATAACCAACTTGAATCCGCATAAGCCATATTAGCAAGATTTCTATTATGTTCATCAAACCTCAAGGGAAACATCCTATTTCTTGTCATAGGCACAACAGTGGTCACCCTGTTTCTCTTATTCTTATCATAGATAGTACATGTCTTATTTTCAAAGACTACTTTATAATTTTTGTCACAGAGTTGCCCAACAGTCAGCAAATTATGGTTCAATTGTGGAGTATAATAAATGTCGTGAATACTCTTTATACCTTCTTTTGTTTGGACCTCCATAGCTCCTTTGGTAGCAACCTCCAATGGTTTATCATCACCAAGCTCGATCTTGGATTTGAAACTTCCATCTTTTGCTGAAAACAACTTCTCATTCCCTGTCATATGGTTAGAGCATCCAGAATCGAGGTACCAAACATCTTTACTAGTATTTTCACCTTTGGCATAAGATAAAAATAAGTGATCTGGAGGATACTCACCACTTTCTTGAGCATAATTAGCATTTTTACCTTCTTTCAATCTGCATTCTCTTTCAATGTGACCATACATGTTACAATGGTAACATTGAACATTTCTCTTATCAAATCTACCTCTACCTCTTCCTCTGAAGCTACCTCTTCCACTTGAGCCACCTCTTCCTCTACCTCTTGAATAATTTTGGTTTTGCCATTTACCTTGACCTTGATGGCTTTTGGTGGTTCTGCTACTTGCATCTTCATTCTTTGTAATTTTTAATTTAGAGGAAAAAGCTTTCTCTACAGCTTCAAAAGTTTCCTTCAATATTTGTTCATGAGACATCCAAGATCCAACCAATTCATCAAACCGTAGTTTTGTTAAATCCTTACTTTCTTCCATCATTATTGCAACATTATTCCATCTATGTGTTAAATATTTCAATATTTTTTTAATTAAAACTTCATTACTTACAGCTTCTCAAAGTGGATACATTTTATTTACCACGTCTTTGACTCTCACACAATAGTCACTGATACTTTCAGCTTCTTGCATCTTAAAATTCTCGAACTCTCGCTTCAATGTCTGAAGCTTGACCACCTTAACTTGATCACTACCTTGGCAAGCTTCTTGTTGAGTCTCCCAGGCAGCTTTTGCAGTTTTTTCTCCTGATATTCTTGGAAATAAGCTCTTATCAAGAGCTATCTGAATGTGAAACAAAGCTTGGGCATTCTTATTCCTTGCTTCCTTTCTTGTTGTTCTTTCATTCGCTGTAAGAGCACTCCAATCAGCTGGCTCCTCATGTCCTGATTCAACAATCTCCCACAAACCTTTTCCAATCAAAAAGGTTAGCATCTTAATGCACCAATAATCATAATCGTTCCCATCAAATTCTCGAACTAGCATTTGGTTAGAATTTGACATGAATAAATTTGGCGAAATTCCAACAATACATCTTTAACCCAAAACAATTTTACCTGCTATGATACCACTTGTAGAATATGAAATGAATTATTTTATGCCAATTGAGAAGCCAATAGTACTATGAAGAAAAATACATATAAGAAAAGATAAAACAATTAAAAAACACAGTGACTGTGTGAGCTAAAAAATGTTGCGAATCTCATATATTCATTCAACTATTAACTACATTCTTATATAGTAAAACTATTACTAAAATCAACTCTAAAACAAATCTACTGACATTACAACGAATTTACAGTACTTTCCAACAGTGACCACCCTAACAATCAGCTGCTTTAATTTTGCAGTGAACACAAAATCTGTTGGCTACTTTGTTAGCATTTTACATAACTAATTAAGCATTATTCCCAACATTCCTAACGCCCTGGTGTTGGAATTAGCTGATGTTTTTTTCCTTCTAATGTGATCAGTCCAGAGCACCTCCCCTATGCAAAGTACCAAATACTTTTGAACTACCATCGTTGTGACACTTCATGAGGGAATCCTTAGGTATATTGGCCAGTTTGTAATTGGGTAATAATTTTCTCTTCTATTTCTTCATATTATTATTTTTTTCACTCTATTTCGATGAAACATTGATGTATGCCCTCATTTTACAAATATCTATATGAAAATGTTTCTCTTCTCCCTGTACGTTAAAAATTCTATTCCCATGCTACCGTGGAGCATTTGAGTCAACAATTGGTTTGCTAGGAGGCACTGATGCGCGGAACTATTTTGGTTTGGTTTCCTTCCTTTTGTATGAGATTTGTTCATTAGTTATGCCTGCCACTCGATTATCACACTAATTATTGAGAATTTCTGGTTACACGGAAGAAGTTTATACCACACACGGTTTCCCAGTCAGTATAATTTCACACGGTTATACCTGTTATTTGAAACTGCTACTTGACATCATCTTGTTTTTTTCTTTTCCTTCAATTCTTATTAGGTTTTCCACCCTTTTGTAGGTACTTACACTTGTGGATCTCTATGGTATTTAAAAGATACACATAAA
>APFE030006123.1:69258-100660 GCA_000404065.3 Pinus taeda
ATCCATCTAGGCTAATAGAATTAGCTATGACATAATTTTGTTGTTAAACAAACCAACACAATGTCCAATCAATAGTGTCCTTTACACGTAGACTATATTTTTAAATTGTGAAGCATCTAAAAGGTGTAATTGTGTTGGAATTTCAAAATATAATTTTTTTTTTATTATTTAATCAATGGTTTTCAAATTTAGACAATATTTTTCTAACATTGAACCATTCAAGGATATAAGAAACGAAAGGGGAGTATCCATCATAATGGTTATGTAGGGTAAGGAATGCAAAAGAGAGCTCAGTAATTTATGTGGCTTTGTTGTAACAAAAAATGTAAGTTGTGATTTTTTTTGTGCTTTGTGGTAATTTAGATGGCTTTGTTGTGAGGTGGTTTATTTTTCTTTAAGTGTTGTGGTGGACTTTGGGCATGCTCTAGAAATGTCAAATTTGTTGTCAACTAAGTAATTTATGTGGCTTTGTTGTAACAAAAAATGTAAGTTGTGATTTTTTTGTGCTTCGTCATAATTCAGATGGCTTTGTTGTGAGGTGGTTTATTTTTCTTTAAGTGTTGTGGTGGACTTTGGGCATACTCTAGAAATGTCAAATTTTTTGTAAACTAGGTGAGTCCAAGAAACACCAAATTTCATGCCTTGTGGGCACCTATGCACATGAGGTCAACCCTAAAATGCTTAGTTGTCACTACTATAGTGCCTTGTGGTACTTCTTGTGGAGTTTAGTCAAGGTAATCCATTGTACCTTCATTACCTTTATGTGTTCTCAGCATGTCCTCAAAAATACAAATTTAGCTAGGGTTAGGAGTGCCTTAGAAATGCTAAATTTCTTGTTAGCAAGGCACTCTAACATACAATCTCATCCAAAAAGCTCTAATTCATGACCTTCACTGACATCTTTGGTCTTTGTTGTGCATTGTGGCTAGAGAAACACCAAAATTATATATTTTTGTGACCTACATAAAATTTTACACTATAGTGTTTAAAATAACTAAATATATAAATTGAGAAGTTCAAAAACCCTATCATAATTGTACTATGCTTAAATAAATCAATAAAACTATTTGATTATACAATCTAATATCTATAATTTAGTAGATATATATTAGATCAATATAAATAACATAACATTAATGAACATTAAATTTTTGGGTATTTGTATTTCCATATTAGCTAAGGCCAAGAATTCTATATTTGAAAGGGGTAAGGAAAGTGTTTTGGTTTTAGAATTTCAACCTATATTTTAGGGTATTAATAATATTATCCAAGATTGTTACTTGTTCTTGATTATTATTGAAACTATAGTAAACAAGTACTTGTGAATCTTTCACATCAAATGTAGGTTTCACTAGTCATTATTGAAATCATTGTAATATATTTTCAATTGAGTTATTCAACATCGAAATCATCTTAATATATTTTCAATTTGATTATTTAATGGTTAATTTTATTTAATAATTTTAATAATATTTTTTATCATTATTATATATCTAGCTTATAATATAATATATTATTAATGTTTTTTTAAATCATTATTATGTATTTTACATACAATATAATATTATACAAGGTTTAGGTTTTTTATTAATAGTATGTTTTAGATTTGTATTTAATTTATATTTAATTTTCCTAGAGTAATAAAATTTTGATTGGTATTTTCATTTTAATTAGCTATAGAAATAGGAGAATTTTTTTCTCCTCTTTTATTTATTTTTTATTTTATAATTATCTTAATGTTTTGTAGTTTTTATATTTTATTTTTGATTTGGAACCAGTATAACCATATAAATTGACTAACCTTCATAGAAATCAATTTATAATAAATATTAAAACATTTGTTCCATGGCACATCAATCCCATAATGATAAGATAAAACCCTAAATATACATGGAAATGTTTTAGAGAAAAAAGAAAAAAACTATTTAAATAATGGTTTTTTTGCAAGAAACAATGTACTATTACAATAATTTATATTGACCAATTTATAAGAGACACCAAGCCCCTAAATTTCACAAATTTGTAGGAACTCACCTCGAAAAAGTCAATATTATTTGTTTCTTTGTAGGGCATTAACCAACAAAAAACATGAATCTCCTCTTAACTCTACACTTTAATATTTTCTTTTCTAGTCTCCTATGTTTTTTTGAATTTTTCTCGGACACCTCTACACTCTTTCTTTTAACTAGAAACTTCCTTAGTACTTGTCATACTAAGGAAGTTTCTAGTTAAAAGAAAGAGCGCCTCCCCTATGCAAAGTACCAAATACTTTTGAACTACCATCGTTGTGACACTTCATGAGGGAATCCTTAGGTATATTGGCCAGTTTGTAATTGGGTAATAATTTTCTCTTCTATTTCTTCATATTATTATTTTTTTCACTCTATTTCGATGAAACATTGATGTATGCCCTCATTTTACAAATATCTATATGAAAATGTTTCTCTTCTCCCTGTACGTTAAAAATTCTATTCCCATGCTACCGTGGAGCATTTGAGTCAACAATTGGTTTGCTAGGAGGCACTGATGCGCGGAACTATTTTGGTTTGGTTTCCTTCCTTTTGTATGAGATTTGTTCATTAGTTATGCCTGCCACTCGATTATCACACTAATTATTGAGAATTTCTGGTTACACGGAAGAAGTTTATACCACACACGGTTTCCCAGTCAGTATAATTTCACACGGTTATACCTGTTATTTGAAACTGCTACTTGACATCATCTTGTTTTTTTCTTTTCCTTCAATTCTTATTAGGTTTTCCACCCTTTTGTAGGTACTTACACTTGTGGATCTCTATGGTATTTAAAAGATATTACTTAATTTATTATTATATTAATATTTATATATGAATATTATAAATTTATTAATTTGGAAAATACAATATAATTTGTTATATTATATTATATATTAATATATCATGATATATATTAATTTTAGATATATATGGGAGGTAAGAACAAAGACAGACTCATATAGGTGGATTGATAGATGGAGTGAGAGAATGAGAGAGAGAGGAAGGATGAGTTAGGGCTTGAGAGATAGGTGGAGAAAGGGAGATAGAGAAATGGATTTGGAAGGAAAGGGAGAGAGGGAGGGAGAAATTGAGTTGAAGGGAAACAAATGGGGGGGAAGAAGAGTCACATAGAGAGAGAAAAATGGAGAGAGGGGGGGGAGAAGAGTCACATAGAGAGAGAAAATTGGAGAGAGAGGGGGGAGTGACAACGAAGAGATGTACAATGAGTATATATGTTTGGGGGGAGATAGAGAGATAAAGAAGGAGACAGAGAGAAGAGGGGGAGAAGGAGAGATAGTGACATTATTGGAGGGTGGAGAGAGAGAGAGAGACAAAGATATAAAGATAAGGGGGAGAGATAGAGAGAGGCAAGAGAGAAATGGAGAGAGAGGAATGAATAGAGATTGGATGTGAGAGAGAGAATGAGAGAGGAAGGGAACGAAATATTGGGTAAAAAGAAAGACACACAGAGAGAAAGGTAGAGAGAGAGAGAGGGAGTGATAAGGGAGACTACGAGAGAGGAAAAGAGGATAGTAAGAGGGAAGAGAGATAGAAAGGGGGAGAGAGGGAGATAAGGGGAAGAAAGAGAGAGCAAGAGAGGAAGAGGGATGCAGGGAGAGAGGGAGAGAAGGGGAAAAAAAAGAGAGCAAGAGAGGAAGAGGGAGGCGGGGAGAGATAGATAAATATGGAGAAAGAGTGTGTCTTTTGGGGGTCATATAGAGAGACAAAATAGAGAGATAAAAAGATAGATATATAGATGGAAGGTCAAGAGAGGGAAGAATAGATGGATATAGAGAGGGAGAGATAGATAGCTATGAAGGGAGAAATAATGTGTGCTTGCGAAGGGCGGCTGAGTTAGAGAGGCAAAGAAGAAGATATGGAGGGAGACATATATATATATATATATATATATATATATATTATATATATATGAAAGAGGGAGAGATGTAAGAAAAATTATTGCACTAGATGCATGGATTTCAAAGTAGGTGGTGATTTCTAATCCTATTTGATTGATTGGATTGAAGAAGATAAATTGAAGGGCATGGGTGAGGAGGAATGAAGAAAGATACAAGGACAGGGGTTAGAGAGGGTGAGAAGTGTAAGAGAGACAGAGAGGGATAGAAGGGTAAGAGGGAGAGAGGGAGACACTCATAGGGAGGGGGGAGAAAAGGGGAGAGAGAGATGAAGAGAGAGAGGGAGATATGACAGGTTTAGAGAGAGAGAGTGAGAGATGGGGCAGAGAGAGGGATCTCAGAGAGAAAGGGAGAGATATGACTTGAGAGAGAGGGAGGAAAAGAGATGGATTTGGAAGGGGACAAAGGGAGGGGAGAAAAAAGACATACAAAGAGAAAAGTGTAGCGAGAGGAGAGAAGGGGAGTGAAAAGGATGAGTTGGAGAGAGAGCGTGTATGTTTAGTGGTGAGATAGAGAAACAAGGAAGGAGAGATTTGTAACACCTCTCCCTTGTGTGCTAAATTATCGTAAATGTTAATTTTAGGTATGTTTGATGCTAGAGCAATTTATTTCAATTTTTACATTTAGCTCATTATCATTTCCAGATTAGAAATCACATCACCATTAAGGTAAATTGCAGATAGAACATAAATATAAATCCCATAAGACAAGCCAAGACAAGAGGACAAAAGATGTGGTGCTAGCGATGGACAAACCCCACAATGTGGGGAAACCCTTAATCAATTCTTCTTTTATGTGGCTCAAAGTTCAGCAGACAAAGAGAGAGAGATAGTACACTTAGAATAGAAGTAAACACTTTGACTTGTCTAGATAAGAGCATAGATCATCTCTAAGAAGATGACACATGAGATCACTTGAAGACATGCTGCTTCAATTGATTCTCCAAGTTGACTACTTCACCTATTGTTGTCTTGCATTTCGTCATCATGCTACACCTCACCATGCTGCACCATGCTACACCCATCATCATTGTACTACATTATGTTCCATTACTGCACCATGTTAGCATCCAAATAGTTCCGGTTGTTCCCCACGGTTCCGATAGCTCTCTTTGTTCTCGTCAGTTCCTGCGATTCTGACAATTCCTGCAGTTCCGGCTTTTCTAGCAGTTCCGACTTTTTCTGTAGTTCCGAATTTTCTGGCAATTCTAGATTTTTGTACTTTTCGAGTAGTTCCCCTTTTTTGACCTTTATAGCTTTTCTGGTAGTTTCAGCTTTTTTGGAAGTTCTAGCTTTTTTGGCTTTTCGGAAAGTTCCATTTTTTCTAGCTTTTCTAGCTTTTATGGTAGTTTCAGCTTTTCGATCTTTTCCGACACTTCCACCTTTTCCGGCTTTTCCATCTTTTCTGACCATTCCAACTTTTCCAACATTTCCAGATTTTTTAGCAGTTCTAGCTTTTACAACAGTTCTAATGTTTCTGGATTTTTTGGCAGTTTTGGCTTTTTCGATAGTTTTGGATTTTCCAACTTTTCCAGCTTTTTTGGCAGTTCTGATTTTTCTGGCTTTCTGGATCAAGGCAGCATTATCCTTTACTATCTCTCCTCCTACTAAAACCCAAATACAAGCAGAGAGAGGAAGAAATCCCAAGTGTGCGTTGAAATGAATTGAAGTCCTCTATATTTATACTAAAACCTAGATGATGAATAAGCATGTTTATTGGGCTTTTGAGCCTACTCAAGATGGTGGTCGGCTTGATAATAATTCCATAATCAAAATAAATTCATAACTCCATGAGTACTTATCGGAATTGGATGATCTTTCGATCAATCCTATGCCTCTTGATGGGAGCGATCGAATAATAATATGAACTGCCATAAATAAGCTAACCCACATGGAGCTTGGCCCTAGTTGCCAATTTTAACACTCCCTTTCAACTAGGGAGAACTCCATCCACTGATGCATATTTCCCACTCTACTATCACTACCATTAGTGCCCTGCACTTCTCTGCTCAACTTTGCTAGCTCTGCTCAGCACTACTGTCTCTGCTCAGCTTTGTTATCTATGGTGTGCTCTCCTTAGCTCTTCTCATCTATCTTGGCTCTACTTTGCACTGCTCAACTTTTCTTAGCTTTGTTGGCTCTTCTCTGCTCTGCTTTGCTCTACTTAGATTTGCTGAACCATGAAGAAGAAGAATTGATCGAGAATGTCTCATATCATTCTCCACTGACCAGAAGTCAGTCTCAATGTTTATACCACTGGTTCCAGACCATTCTCAACTGACCCAAAGTCAGCATCATAGTGGGTACCACTCCTACCACTAGTCCAAGACCAGTATCGTCAGCCTCACAGTGTGTACCACTCATCCCAGACCAGTCTCAACTCACCTGAAGTCAGCGTCATAGTATGTACCACTATCAGTGGTCCCAGATTAGTCCTCCACTCACCTGAAGTTAGTCGTAGAGTATGTACCACTAGTCACAGACCAGTCTCAACCGACCCAAAGTTAGCGTCATAGTGTGTACCACTCTCACTGGTTTGAGACGAATCCTCCACTAATCCGAAGTCAATCTCAGAGTATGTACCACTAGTCCGAGACCAGTCTCAACCAACCCAAAGTCACCATCGTAGTGGGTACCACTCCTACCAATGGTCCCATACTAGTATCATCAGTCTCAGAGTGTGTAACACTGGTCCCAGACATGTCTTAACTGACCCGAATCCAGCATCATAGTACGTACAAATCCTACAACTAGTGCGAGACCAGTGTCATTGATCCAAGGTCAATGAACGTTATCCTAGCATAGGGAGTATAGTAGATACAACAATGCGTCCATCGGTACTACTATGGTCCTTATCCTCATTTTTGTGGTCATTGATTAAATGAGAGGTACTTCCCATGAGTCCTAGACTGCATGTGTAGGATGAGGACACAGGAGGACACAAGATGTGGCACTAGCCACGGACAAACCTCACAATGTGGGGAAAACCCAGATCAATTCTTCTTTTATGTTCTTCAAAGTTCAGCAAACAAAGAGAGAGAGAGATAGTACATTTACAATAGAAGTCAACACTTTGACTTATCTAGATAAGAGCATGGTTCATCTCTAAGAAGATGATAAATGAAATTGGTTGAAGACATGCTCCTTCAACAGATTCTCCAAGGTGACTCTTTCATCTATCACTGTACTACATTTTGCCATCATGTTGCACCTCATCATGTTGCACCATGCTACACTGATCATCACTCTACTACATTATGTGCCATTGTTGCACTATGTTGTCTTCTCGATAGTTTTGACTATTCCCTGTAGTCCCAATAGTTCCAGTTTTTCTCGACAGTTCCTGCAATTCTGATAGTTCCACCAGTTCTGGCTTTTTCAGCTTTTCCGGCACTTTCGATTTTTTTGGCATTTCTGCCTTTTCCAGCATTTCTAGCTTTTTTGGCCTTTTTGGTAGTTCTGGCTTTTCCGGCTTTTCTGAAAGTTCCATTTTTTTGGCTTTTTTGGCTTTTTAGGCAGTTCCAGCATTTCCGACTTTGCCAGCTTTTTGGATGAGGGCAACATTATCCCTTAGGATCTCTCCTCCTACTAAAACCGAAAGACAAGTAGAGAGAGGAAGAGATCCCAAGTGTGTGTTGAAACGACTTGAATTCCTATATATTTATATTAAAATGTAAATGATGAATAGGCATGTCTATTGGGATTTTGAGCCTACTCAAGTCTCTGGTCAGCTTGATAATAATTCTGTAATCAAAATAAATTCATAACTCCATGAATCCTTCCTTGTGTGTTAAATGATTGTAAACCTATGCTGAGGAAAGCTAGGTGTGATACCCTCCTTTGTGGGTTAAACTATTCTAAACCTAAGCTGAGGAAAGATATGCGATATGTAATATGAAAAACAAATGTGTTATTAAATACACTACTAAAATAAATCACTTGGAAGGTAGAGCAGCAAGAGATAGGATAATCTTGCTAAATCCTGTTGAGGAATGGGATAGAGATGAATCTTTCATGATATAGATTTTACATGTGATTCTTGATAAGGTTGGTTGGATTGGAGATCCATTGGATGGATGGGAGATAAATATCCATTAGACATAAAAGCTTTGTGGGAGATAAAGGCAAGATTTTGTGAGGAAAATCCTCGTAGGAGATAAAGACGAGTTCCTTCTAAAAAATACCAAGGAAAATGGAAAATTCCAAAAAAACATGATGTCGCTAATGGAAACCAAATCATGAAAGAGGGTATTAAAAAACAAGTGCATTGATCAATTGAGCAAAGTTGATCCTTGGAAAGAAATTTGGCTTGAGGGAATCATAGGTGATTCATGGTTGGGTGGTGTTGCTCCTCTGTCCAAGTGATTGTTTTATATGGACTCACATTCATGGAAGGTTTTGTATGTGGGTCTCTTACCGTTCATGTGATTATTTTATTTGATTCAGTATTGAATATGTTTCCCTGTCTTGGCTTATGTGTTAGTATGATTCTATGTGTATTCATGTGATGTATCCCATTCTTATGCCTTTGAATGATTAGGATATCAAATGAATCTAATGGTGATCATCATTATGTTAGTGAAGGAACCTTTAATGTTATATAAGGTCTCTAGTTAACATGGAAAATAGTGGTAGATGCTTGTGGATTGTTACGGTATAATGTAAGTAATAGAATAGTCTATGATGGTCAGATTATCTATTGCATAGATACTCAATGAGGCTAGATCGTATTATGTCTGTTGCTTACAAGTTACCTTATTATGGAACTGATGGAATATTACTATGCATATGCTTAACTGATTTAATATCTTTTATATATCTTATGCATGCATATGGTAATTAGGAATCAGATATAGATGCATGTAGAACTGTTATGAGGTAAGTCCTATATAATCAATTAGACGAGGATTTTGTTACCATGCATGTCACCAGAGGATTGATGGTTGCATGTTATAGCTACTTCCTCAATTCTATTTGTAGTTGTGTTATAGAAATCATTCGATCAAGGTGACATAATGTGTCTATGGTATAAAGCTCCTTCGTGAAGATGATATAGCAGTCTCATTAGGGGAAAGGAACATGGAACCTTAAGTATGTCTAAAGAAATTTTTAAATTTTTAGGCTATTTGGGTGTACTTTCTAGATAGGCCATGGAGGTTTGTTACAAATCGTATCCGAGGAGATCAAGTTAAAACCTTGTGGCCTAGGGGTCAATACACCACCATAGCATATGGACAAGTTTAAGTATTAACTTGGCCTCACTACCACAAAATTTAATAAGGAGGCTATATGTTAACTCTTCACTCATTAAGATCTAATATAAATATTAAGAGCATTGACAATATAATAGAAAAGTAAGTATGGAGGAACCCATAAACTGATATGACCGTCAATCAAAATCAACGAGTATATTTACGAGAGGATTTCATGATTTAGAATTTTATTTTTATTACAAATGATATCGGAGGTGAAATCATACCCATGATATGTAAAAGATTAATGGGATAGCGTATGTGAAAGAAAACCCATGATATTCAATATATATCATGTGCATTAATAATTATGAACTATTTAGTGGTTATAATTAGTACGCCATTACAAATTGCATGTCAAGGTCAATGAAATATTATGCCTAATATTTAGAGGAACTGTCCTCGAACATGTGTCATTGGACTCTATACTATACTACATTGGGTATATGGTTTAAATGATGATATGAACTCACATGTCTCTTCCTCATGAAGCTAGAACAGGTTGCTAGAAAACCTAATCTTTGTAATAACAAATATGAATTTGTCTTAAAGCACTAGTCTCGACATATACATAAGTGTGTCTATGCTATACTTCACATATTCCAACGCAGTGACATACTTGGTTGCAGGAAGCACCTATTGGCTGAGAATCCTGAGATCCTTATGTTTATAAAGAGAAGGTAGTGTAAATTATGAGTTTAACCTTGCCATACATAAGATAACAGAGATAAATATGGCCAACCTTCAATAATTTATTAGAAGCCCAAAGAGCCACTGTGACCGAAAAATGTAATAAGGTCTTCATTGCTTTTCTTGAATGGTCGAATGTGAGGACAACTAATATCACTATTTGAAATAAAACATATTGATACCTACCTCGTATAGTGACGAATTATTGAGACATTATATAAGGTCAAATAAGCTATAACTTCCCATATTATTCATGCATGGGCCCATGCCCATGGGCGCGCATTGTTGTGGGAGTATGATCCAAAATGATGATCAGCCTCAATAGGTATATTGGATGCAAATGAAATTCCAATAGAAGGAAACTGATGACATCAAAGCATTCACCACAACCTTTTCCACATTGACAACTTTGCTCACGTGGTAGCCATGTCAGCAACACACATTGTTCTTTGTTTCTTCCTCCACCTTCGGAAATCGAAGACAGCTAGGAATATTTTGAAAGAAACCACAATGACTAACTTGCATCTTGGAAAGTGCATACAAGTTAGTAGTATCTAAGCAATGAAAGAAGGGAATTTTTATCAGTTGTGCGAGGTGATAGCATTATTCGAGGTGTTGTTCTACCCCTATGTGACTTTTCGATGAAGTTAGAAATTATTGTTTTAATCTCCATGGCAAGAAAGACACGCTAATGGGCTTAGCAACAACACCCTTGAATAACATAAAAACATAAATTCCCCTTTAAGTATGATAGTCTTCAATCAGGATGATTGTCGAGCTAAAGGCCATTGGGAAATTAAGCATATAAAAATGCATGCAGAGAGGCACACATAATATGCTGGGAAAGGTCGTCACAAATCACAATAACATTCTGCCAACCATGGGCTATCGCCAGGGATGAAAGTAAGTAGGATAAGCAACTAATATTTCCTTTTTCCACTGGCCTTCATACTATAGGCAAAAATGCATTGAACAATTAAGGAAAAATTTCTCAACACAAAACCTTGGTTGATTGCGGTTCCTAATTGCACTGCCAAGAGGTAGGAAAAGTCAGATTCCATTACTTTTATGCTATCTACCATGGAATTTAATTGCACGATGGCTTAAAATGGTAGTAAAAACAATGACTATCTCTGTATACGAGTAAAAGAAAATGATTCATTGCTTTTCCAATAAAATTTTAACATTGTTCCTTTCATTAGATGGGGTATCTATCCAGTCGCGGTAGGATGATGATCCTCTACGGATAAAGATGCCATACGTCATAGCTTATCTCTAAGTCATGAAGGGATAAGAGTGGGGAAGTATAATTCTTACCTTGCGGCCAAGAGTATGAGGATTAGATAAATAATCAGGCTTGGTTAGGGATGAGCTATCTAGATCTGCAGCTATGAGAGTCAAGAATAAAGTAAGACCATAAGTAAAAGAATGCTTACCATTAACTATACATAGGAAATATTTGAGGATTGTGCCACGAGTCCCGTGGAAGTGAAAATGGCATGAATAATCATTCCTTTGTGATTCTAATAATCTTACTAAGGTTGATATATATACCCATTTTCTACAGATGATAACGCATTGAAGAATTCAACCACCGTGAAACCACTCAGGTATATCACTTAGTTGCACAAAAGAATGTGAGATAAGGATAATTGTACCATCACCTAAAATGCATGGAGATTAATCGTTTTGATAATAGCTGTGATAAATATGAAGAGTACACATTGGTGATTTGTTTCCTTTTTCAGAATTATTAAACCTAAATGAAACGATATGTATACATTGTTTAAAGTATTGTTTTCGAAATCTGTTTTAGATGATGTAAGAATTAATTCTTAGTTGCTCTATTCGTAGTTTGTTATTATTAAAATTAGAATAAACATTTATACTGCAATGCATAAGCAAAAAGATAAAAAAATATAATAATAATAAAACTAAGTAGCTGTCATGATTCAAAGTGGACAGCAAAAAACACATTTGAGGATTTTTTATTCAAGGAATCTCGATCACGTAGGAATTATTGTCATTAGGCACAATCATGTACTACTTTGGTGGGCATATTTTTGTAGGGTTCCGGTGGAGATTAGATACAATATTGTCTAATAATTATTCATTTTGTTGTGTCTTCACTCTTAGCGGTTTTAATGAACCCATAAATTTTAGAGGGAACAAACAATGTTGGTTGGATTAAAAGGGAAACAATTTTTTTTGTTGAGATACTCGAAGGTTCCCGAAAAAGAAAACAAGGTAACCAAAATAGAGAAAAATGCACATGTTCAATGTATAGAAAACCATTGTGTGTAGCATTGCTTCTGATTGTTATGTGAAATTTATGATTAATATGATGAAATTGTCGCTTATGGACAACAAGGATGCTAAATATTTTTAGAAAATATAATTAAAGCCTCATATATTTGTACCACACATAAAGTATATTTATAATCCTTGGTAATTGATATGGGTATTTATAAAGCAGATATGTTATTCATATGGGTGTTATATATTTATATCATCATTTATTGTAACATACACTACAGGTAAAAAAGACATTGGTGAGGGGCAAAAAATGTCACATAAGCTCACCGATGATGGTTAAAAGAGCATTCGTCACAAAAAATTGAATGTCACCAAAGGTGGCATCACCAAAAGTATAGGTGTTGTAGTGACATACAAAATCTATCATCAATAATGATTTATACTGACACATACCAACCATCACCATTTCATATGAACAATGGTGATAAACCATAGCCTGCGTCACCAAAAGTTTGTCATCTAGTAATGATTTATAATGATAGATAGCGACTGTCACCATTGTATAATAGCAATGGTGACGGACCATAACCTCGGTCACAAAAAATTGAATGTCACCAAAGGCAGCGTCGCCAAAAGTATAGGTGTTATGGTGACATTCAAGGTCTGTCACGAATATTTATTGACGGATAGTGGCTGTCACTATTTCATATGAGCAACAATGATTTATTGTGATGGATCTTTAATGGTCATCACTATTTGTGCATATATATGGTGATGTTTGTTGACCGTCACGAAAAGCCGCATTGCGAGAAGTATAGGTGTTGTAGTAACATTGAAGGTCCATCACAAATAATGAATATAATGATGGACATCGACTGTCATCATTTCATATAAACCAAAAATATTTATGGTTATGGACCTTTGAGGGTCATCGTTATTGATGTGTATACTTGGTGGCATTCGTTGACTGTCAGCATTTCATATTTTTTGTGCAGGTTGAAAAATGTCACCAAAGCTCATTGGTGATGGTCAAAAGATCCTCCGTCACAAAAAAATGATTGTTCCCATTCCATATGGATGTTAAGGCATGGTGGAATCAAACCATGAACCTACTGCTTGTAAAGAATATGCTCTTTCATTGATCTAGCACACTTTAAAGAGTTGTACTTTTAAAAATTATACCTTGAAACATCATAAATTATAAATTCTACAACTTTGAATAAATTAGAGTCTCGACAATATTTTACTAAACAAATGAAGAAGCATCGAAGCTGTAGGTCCCTACTTATTGGTTATTGAAGTTATAAGAAGTGGATGGAGCGAAAAATAGTTATGTATAAGAGAATCAATATGTTCAGTTGAATACTCAATTAGAAGTGAAACTATGAAGACCTTTATAACCTATAAATGACCTATAACTAGCAAATGCACCAAATATTGTGAAGGAAATGTCATAAGTTGATAGCATATGGAAGAAGAGGAGGTAAGGACTCATAACCCTTGTACATCTTGTCACTCCTTAGCATTTGGAACATCTTAGCATGTTTGACATGTCTTCATACTATCGGGCACATGTTAGCATGCCCTAACATCCCTTAACACACCTTGGTAGTCATGAGCTCACAACTAGCATTACATTTTCCCATGACTTGGGAACCTTACATTCACTAGAACACCTTGGCACTCCCTAGTTGTCATGCCCTTTTTTATCCTCCAAAATGTCCCAGGATGATGATGAGATCAATGGATGTAACCACAGACCAATATTTTATTTTGTAATCTAGCCCTACCAAACGAGAGAGGGCTTTCTCTATGAAATCACAGCCAAGAGATGACTAGAATGTAAAGGATTTTACACTAGATAGCTAGGCTCACGTGGGTTTTTGGAAAATTTAGAGACTTGGAACTTTGTCCACTCGTGTCTTTTCTAGTAAGGACTTTGTCAAGGAGGCATGGACTAGGAACTCTGTCTAGGATAAGTACGTAACATGCATGATATAATCTCCCTAGAATATAGTACCTCCTACCTAGAAGAGTGTCCCCTGCTCAAAATATAGAACCCTTCTCTACTTTGCGATTTTTTTAAAGATAAATCCTTGCATAAAATAGTACTAAGAAAAACACCTAAAATAAGAAAATTGATTATCTAAGTCAAACAAAAAATTATGCTAAACATGGATCTATATAAGTTTGGGAAACACTAGAAAAGCATGCTTGCATACAACAACCATAAGATGCCTAAAATCGATGGCTTCTTTCATTGTTGCTATACCCTCACAGCAAAACTAGAATTTGTAGCATGTACCCCAAGGTTGTATGCATGTGTTGAAGGTGTATATTGAAAGGATATTTTGAGATGAAGTACTATTATAGGAGAAAAACCTTCAAAATAACAAATAAAGTATATTGTGAATTCAACCCATTTTCACATAGAGAAAGGCTACTACTGGGTACACTTCTCCACTGAATGGAAACTGCAATGTATTTTTGGGTTGTTGGAGCCTGATCAAGGTTTGGAGTTATATAACCAAACAAATCCCGGTACTACTTTCCCTTTAGGCAGCAGTTCACGGAGCGTGAACTAAGGTCTCAACCGAAGTAGTATGGGAGGGTGCTAGAACCAGGTTTCCACACCCTGGAGATCTCTGATGAGTTTGAGTGGTCTCTGGTTTCTCCTTTGCATGTAGGTTTCTTCACGCACCTTCCCGTTCCTCCTGACCTAATACATTACCTTCGCGCTGAACTATTACCGAAGACCTTGATTATATTCCAATGTTAGTTAATTATCTTTGCCTACTTGAGTCATTTGAGTTATACTTAACAACATAAAACATTCATACAGGTGCGCGCAGTAAATAAATAATATATCTGCAAGTTATACTAATCATGTATTAACTTAAGGATAGATACACACTATTATAACCAAAGTCCTCTTTATTGATTCTTTCTAGGGTTACAAACTTGATTTGCCTTGCACACTCAATTGCAAGGGTCTGCACATTTAGTTGTGGACAACTAGGCCTTTGTGCACTCAGTTGTAGAGCCTTATCCTACTCTACGACCCAAAGACACACTTGACACTGTGATTCAATCCGTTAGACTTCTCATCTTCTATTCTCCCTTGGTCATCATATACACTTAGAGTTTGGCTCTATTTATATAATCCCATGTTCCACGAACCATGGGTATGTCTGTCCAGCTAACATTACATTACAAAACTAGGGTAGACAACCCTGTGACTCTATTATGACTTCGTGCTTTGCACCTACAATTCGCAGAGCTTTACAACAAGATTCAATCAAAACTTGGGCTTTAAGCCCCAAACCATGCCTTTGGGGGGATTCCATGCTGAACATACCCCCAACACAAACATCGTGACTCGCCCTTGAGTCACCTTGTCACCGTGATAGTATTGGCATGGAGTGCCTCCAATTTTTCTTGAAATGTACGGAGTTCAGCAGCACACTGAGCTACTACTTGCTGGATTTGTTGCATACGCTGCTCCCAAACCTCTCTGTCGAGAGTGCTTCTATACATCAATGTGTGCATCCCATGCATGTGGGCAAGCTTGCCTTCGATTTATGCCTTGATGGTGAAGGCCTCATCAATCCAAGGCTTGATGCATACCTTTAGGACTACTTCCTTATGTTGTGACATGTCCACCTGCTCCTTCAGCACTTTAGCCTGTTGCATCTAGGCGAGCCTCTGAGTGAGGGCCACCGTCTACATTGTTCCTTTAATATTGTCATACTACTGTTACAGTTCGTGCACCTCTGTCTCAAAGTGCTGGATGTTGGGGACCTCCTGTAGATTTGTGATGACCTCAAATGATTCTTCCAACATGTTGGTGTAGTCTCACACTGCGCTACCAATTTCCTCTAATCCTGCTATGATAGTGAAAACTTGCTTTTCTTTGAATTCTAGGGGAATGGATGGCTCTGCCTTTAATCGTAGTTCGATGATCTAAATGTTTAGATCAAGCTGAACCTTCGTCATTTCCTTCCTCGCCTCATGGACCACTACTGCTAATCTATGGATCCCCGCCTCCACGGATATGTCTGTTGGGATGACCAACATTGTCATGCTCTGGCTAGTGTTGTCTATCACCTGTACCGGTTTTTGAGTTTGTGACACTAATTCACCGCACTGCAAGATTAGTTGTTCCATATTTATTTTCTACTCACTGAGGACCTGGAGCGCACATGTCTCCCTAGCTCACAACTTTGCAATTATCCCTTCTTGTCACATATAAGGTCTCGCGCGAGAGTACAACTAGATTGATACCCAGACATTTCAGCATGCTTTCCAGAGCCTGGTTGGCCTTATTTGATGCCACTGGCATACCTTTTGGTAGCACTATGGTGTTCGTTCTCTGTGCTCACAACATCTGCTCCGCTGCTAAGGATCTGACTGTACCAACATGAGGTATACGTACCTGTACTTCCTACATCTATGCTCTAAGGGACCCCAACACAATCTGGTTCTCCTACATGAAATGTTGGAGAGCCTCATTCATGACATCGTGCACTACTTTGCTAATGTTGTGCAGATCACCCTCGGTTAGGGTGATCGAGTCAATGGATAATTTTGAGGCCTTGACCTTCTTCTGTGACCCTTCACGCTCATCTAGGTGCTGGCATTTCAGCAGTGTTGACGCAAAATTTAGTTCTCCAACTCCTTCTTATGTTTCTACTTCTCTTATTCTTTCCCCTACCAAGGCATTGTTTGGCCCTCACCTGCCATCGTGGCTACCTCATGTGTTGTTACTACTGCAACAACCTTTTCCTCCTCACTTTCTTTCTATGCCATGTCTCGCGCTGCCTGCACTTTTGTTGTCACTTTTTATTTTCTTTGCTTTTTGCCCAACTGTGTGGTGTGCAACTTGGCTTCGTACTTCTTTCATTTTGCCGCAGACTTCTCGATTTCTATGATGTCTGGGGCATGCCACTCTGGTGGCCATGCCTCTAGGACATTGAAAATGACGTTTTTAATGGCTAAAAAGGGCAACTTTGTCCACTATTTAGCCGGGTCCTTGTGCACCCTCATATAGATGTTATGCATGTTTTCTTTAAATTTTAAAAAACCCTACAGGTTGTTGTAAACAATGGGTGACAACCACTATTTATGATTGATCCCCATTCTGAGGTTCATTTCGATGAACAACCAGAAGAGTTTGTTGTCGCGTATCCTCTCATCATCCTTTGTCACCCAGAGCAAAGCATACTTCGCGGCCTCTCATAGGTTCTTGTCAATTATGGGTAATTGACTATTCTCCGACAACTCCCCAGCCACACGTACTATGGACAACAACAACCATGCATAGTGGAACATTTTGCATAATGGCAAGATTGCAGTGAATAATGGTTTAATTTCAAAGTTGCAAGCATTCTTGCAGATTTCAAGGTGATGGAGATTGTTCATGACAACAATCCCTATCTCGCGCTACTGAGAGTAGACTAGGTCACTGACATGAATGGAGTGATAAATCTAAAGAAGCACAAAATGGTTTTTGAGAGAAGGTCACTACACATAGTGGTACTTGTAGACCCTGTGGAAGGATTGTACTACACAGAGCGAGTGCGCAACTATGATAGCAACGACAATATAGATTGTATTTACAAGATAACTGCACAGGAGCAGGACTAAGTGAATCCAATAAAGGATGGCAGGATCTCATGTGAGCACGAAGGCTCCTGCACTTCAGAGTTGAATGAAGAGATAGAAGGATGGCAGAATCAGTTACATGAGGTAACCACGCTGAATTTCAACATGATGATAAGGTCAGTAGTCTTCGTGGCAACAAAGCTAAGAGATTTGCCTATGTATGATGGATTGAACAAGGTGGATGATTTCCTGGAAAAATTTGAAAGAGAAGTACAGGAACAACATCATTTTGAACCTTTTCAACGAGCATTGCACGCTATGCCTACAAGGTGGTGGGGTATGCATTAAAGAAGTTTTGAAGACTAGGATGAAAGCTAGGTATGATGGACGAAACAACCTGTGTTCCCACCTCTCCATATGGGTATAGGCATATGGTGTGCAATGTGCACGAATGCGCACCATCCTCATGATAGGTAGCATGACCAAAAAGCAGGAGCGAGCAAGATAATGGAGTAAAGAATGAGGTATGATAAGACCACGCATGTCGAGGATTATCCATGTGGAAGCCTTCGACAAAGTACATGAAGTGCTAAATGCGGTCCACCATGAGAAGAAAACTGACTGGGACCTGCACATACTAGCAGTTCTATACGCTTATAGGTCCATGTGCAAAAACCTCACCATGTGAGCACTTCCGATTCTTAAGTATGAAGCATAAGCTATAATCCCTATAATATGTGCAAAGCCTAGTCCGCATACAGTAGTACCCTTAGGTATGATGGTTCACGAAGCCTGGAAAGAAAGGATCACATAGCCACAAGAAACATAATAGATGGGACTTCTGGAAGAAATCCAATAAGGAAACCTCAGACTCCAAAAAATTGAAGAGGAAAGAGTATGGTTAACGAAGAAAAGCGCTTTTATGGACGTGGAAGTCAAGAAGATGGAGGATGAAATAAATAGAGATTTTCTCGGAAAATAGACTAGAGTGGTAAGGAAGGGGGCATGCTATCACGATGATAGGTTTAAGGCCTCTTGTCATGAATTGATCAGTCTGATGCCTTGGCTTGGACCGAATATTTATAAGCATAATGACCATGATAGCGTGTGGGAAATGGTGAAGTGCACATTGCCGACCATAGTAATAAAAGTTCGCGGCTCTCGACGAAGCATGATGAGGGATAGGATGGAACTCCACACTGGTGTTGTGACCACTTGGCTAGAGAAGAGGAGCACAATATTAGTGCTCCAGGTGGTTCGAAGGGAGTGCGAGACTATAAACTATCCTGACCAGGAGCTGCACAATGTTGGAGATGCGCACAGAAGCAGAGAGTCACAATGTCTGTGTATGTGCACGGGGGACTTTGCTACCATACGGATTGGCTAGAAAGTGACCATTGAAGTCACTATTGATGATGGGATGATTCGCTTAAGGCTAGATGGAGTAGGCAACAGACATTTAAGATGCGATTTATGGACAACAATGACAAAAACTAAGGGTACAATGACAAAAACTAAGAGGATGTTCCAGAAGGCTCCAAGATTGTGGCAGAGATCCCAAAATCCCTGCATATGCCAAGACCCAAGAAGGATAAACAAGAAATGGCTCCCGTGCATGTGTCCTCAAGGAACATGCAGCACAAAAAGCTATCAATGGACGAGAAGGGGAAAGTTGCCACAATAGAAATATATGAGGAAGAAGAATATTTGTAGGCCCTCATCATCAAAGAGGAAGAAGAGGAAGGCATGGAGGTGGATATTCCACCTACGCAGTTTGTAACAAAACTTCTTGCTACGTCCCCCATGAAAAGAGAATGCAAAAGTTCCCAAGGACCTAGATAAGACCAACAGTTCACTTGAGACCTCGCTCCTCCCAGATGGCATTATGTTTGAAGACACGTACCTAGGCAATGTGCCAACCACAAAATTTAAGATTTGGGCCTTGCTGACCACGAGAAGTTTCCTCACCTTGAGACTGGGAATGTCATGAAGCAGAACACCATGGAGGTGGTGACAATGTTAGAGCCACGGATGTGGCTACACAGAGTGGAAAAGGTTGGGCTAATGAAGCTACTATGGGTGCCACATTTTCACCACACCCCAATAGCCATTTTCATCATCAAGAAGCTCCTCTGCCTAGTGCATGATGGGTACCTCTGGCTTGAGGATCCCATCCCCATAACGACAGACGTGATTCATCGCATTTCTCAAATTCCATACAAAGGAAAGGACCTTGCGACCATATCGAAAGGGAAGGGTAGTGATTTGGCCCTTGTAGAGGCCATGAAGACAGAGTAAAAGCTGGAGAAGAAGAAGAGGGGCTATGCGATCTCTAGCATCAATGATAAAGTAGTACGCATAGCAACCCAAATCTTGGTAGGAAAAGTTATGTGGAAATGCTACCTAGACGAGGTACCTGTGGCACTGATCTCACAGCCCAAGCAGTGCATAGAGGGGCTCTAGTTTAACTGGTCTAAATTCCTCCACACGAAGCTCTTATAGAATTTTTGCAAAGCCGAGGAGCAGGTAAAACATTCCACTATGCATGGTTGTTGTTGTACATAGTGCTTGTAGTAGGGGAATTGCAAGAGGACGGTGAATTCCCTGTCATTGACAAAAACTTACTGGAGGCCGCAAAGTACACCTCGCTATGGGCCACAAAGGATGCAAAAAGGATACGTGACAGCAAGATCTTCTACGGGCTCATGGAGATGAACATTCAGATGTTGATCAACCAGAAGCCGCGCTTGCCACCCACGGTGTAGAATAGTCTATAGAGTTTTGCAGAATTTAAGGCAAACATGCATATTATATACATCAGGGCATGAAAGGATCTGACAAAGTAGTAGATGAATCTACCCTTTGTAGCCACTAATGATGCCATTTTTAATGTCTTGGAGGCATGGCCGCCGGAATGGCACGTCCTAGAAATTGCGGAACCTGAGAGGTTAGCTACACATAAGAAGAAGGACATTGTCAAGCTGTGCGTCGCAGAATTGGCTAAGAAAAGATGGAAGGAAACAACAACAGCCATGGTGCAGGTAGCACAGGAAGTGGCACAGATAGCCGACAAGTACGAAAAGGCCGCAACAGCAGTAGTAGCACAAGAAGCAGCCACGAAGGCGGGTGAGGGCCAAGAAATGACTTCATATGAGCAGGAAGCAGAGGAAACCAAAACAAAAGAAGGAGGTGTCGACCCGTAGACCATTTCCACACAATTGAAGCACCAACACCCGGTAAAGTGAGAAGGACCAAGGAATAAGGTCAAGGCCTTGAAACTGGCCGTTGATCCAATCACCCTATTTGAGGGTGATCTGCATGACATTAGCGAGATGGTGTGAGATGTCACAAATGAGACTCTTTAAGATTTCATGCTAGAGAACCAGGCTCTGTTGGGGGCCCTTAGAGCACAGGTGTAGGAATTACAGGTGCACCCCACTCAAGTTGGTACCAGTTAAACCAACCTCGCGGTAGGATCCTCAGCAGTGGAGCAGATGTTGCGTGCACGAACGATGAACACAATAGTGTTGCCGGAAGGGGTGATATTAACATCAAATGAGGCCAATAGTTTTTCAGTGAGCATGATGAAAGGTCTTGGTGTTAATCTCACTGCCCTCTGATGTGAGACACTACATCTATTGCAGAATGGGATAATGCTAGAGTTGTATGCATTGGAGAGTTGTGCACTCCAAGTCCTCAGCGAGCAAGAGATAAATATGGAATAGCACAGCTTGCAACACAACTAATTGGTTCATAAAAGCAACAGTTGGTGAAGGTGATAGGGGACACCTGCCGAAGGGTCCCAGAGCTGGTATTCCCAACAGATCTACCAGTGGAAGAGTGGATCCACAGGTTAGCAGCAAGGGTCCGCGAGGCCAGGGACGAAATGATAATGGTTCACCTAGAGCTGAGTCATCAGATCACCTAGCTACAATTAAAGGCACAGCCATCCACTCCCCCAGAAGTTATAGAATAGTGCGCTAGCACTATCATAGCGATATTGAAGGAAATCACAGGTGCAGTACAAGGCTGCACTGACATTTTGGAAGAATCACTTGAGATGCTCACCACTCTGCAGGAGGATCCCACCATTTAGTGCTTAGAGATAGATGCATTTGAACTCCAACAATAGTATGACAGTGTCGGAGGAGCTACACAGGTAGTGATCCTCACCCAACGGCTTGCAAGGATGCAGCACACTGAGTCACTGAAAGAGTAGGTGGACATGGTAAGAAATAAGGAGGTAAGTCCTAAAGCGCACATGCAGCCTTGGATCAATGAGGCATTCAATATCATGGAAGGCATCAAACGCAAGCTGGCACACATACAATGGATGTATACATTGTTGTAGAGAAGCACCTGAGACACAAAGGTCTTAGAATAGAGGATGCAACAGATCCAGCCAACAGCAGCTCAGTGCGATGCTGACCTTAGCATAGTTCAAGAACAATTGGAGGGACTCCATGTAAAGATCGTCATGCTGATCGAGTGACTTAGGTGCGAGTCACGATGTTTGTGTTGGGGACCTGTTGGTCATAGAATCCTGCGCAAGGCAGGATTTGGGGCTTAAAGCCCAAGTTTTGACCAAATTTTGTTGTAAAGCTCTGCGAATTGCGGGCACGAGCTGCGAAAGTATAATAGAATCATAGGGTCGTGTGCACTAGTTTTGTAGTGTCATGTTGGCTAGATAGACCTACCCATAGCCCGCGGACCATGGGATTGTATAAATAGAGCGAGGCCCTAAGTATAGAAGAGATATAGACAATAGAAGAATGAAAAAGTCTAAGTGATTGAGTCACAATGCGAAGTGTGTCTTTGGGTCATATAGTAGGAGAAGGCTCTGCAGCTAAGTGTGCAAAGGTCTAGTAGTTTGCAGCTGAGTGCGCAGGGGAGATTCGAGTCTGCAACTGAGGAAGGAATTAACAAATAGAAGTTTTATCATAATTCTGTGTATCTATTCTTGGGTCAATACATGTTTAATTTGAAAATGTACTACTTATTTACTATGCACACCTATATCAATGATTTCTGTTGTTAAGAATAACTTAAAGCTAAGATTATCACTAACATTGTAATACTATTAAATTCTTGGATAATACCACAGAAGCGCAGTGACCAACCCCTGAGTACGATTGCACGTAGGCAATATACTAGGTGGCGACGTGTGGGAAAGTGCGTAAAAGCAACCTGAGCGCAAGGTAAAATTGCAGAGCACATGAGTTCATGAAACATCTCCATAGTGTGGAAATTTTGTTCTCGCACCCTCCCATACTACTTCGGGTGAGACCCGAGTCTCCTCTCCGCGGACTGTTGCCGAAAAGGCTAGTAGTACTGGGATTTCTTTAGCTAAAATAATCCAATACTAATATATTTATAATTGATTCGAATCTAAATTAATATTAATATCAAAATTATAAATAATTATATTTAAAAGTAACAATATTAAAATGATATCAATATATCGAAATTTAAAAATTTAATAAATCTAATAATTTTATTAATTAATTTAATAATAATATTATAAACAAGATAAATTAAAAATTATATATTAAAATTACAATAAATAAAATAATTTTTATTTAGGTTTATCACATTGATAACACATTAATTTACACTCAAATATCCATATATGCATTAACATATTAATCTAAAAATTATGGTATATCAAACATCATTGATCATCAAAATTCATATATATAATAAAAAATAATGTCTTTATAGTTAAAAATCTTGAAGTAATCTTACAATCGTACAATATGGCATTTTTAATGTATATTATTTCTGTCAATTTTTTTTAAATCCAAGAAAGAATCTTAATTGCTTTTGGACTTACGAGTATAGTTTATGTACCTTATATACCATTCAAAAATACAATTTAAACCATCAAAAATTGCACGTTGTATATACATAAGGAAAGATCACGAGTACAAAGTCATTGGGATTTATGAAAGGATGAGAGGGATACAATATTTCTTTCAATTTTTGCGCTCTAAAAGAGATTTCAACTTTAAGATGCCATGCTATATCCATGCTGAAGAGCAATCCATATTGGTTTAAAAATTTAAATCCTAAATTTAGTAATATAAAACTTTATTTGCATTTTTCTATATTTATTTTTTAGAAACTAATATATTTTTACTTAATTTAAATTTAAATTAATGTTAATATGATGTTTATTAATACTTATAATTACATTAATAATATTAATAAGGATATCAACATAAATATCAAAATTTGATAATTAATCAATTATAATAATTTTCATTAATAATATTAAAATTTACTAATAATATTGAAACCTAATTAATATATAGATAATAATAATAAAAACATATTTATTTACATTTCATATATTGATAACCTATTAAATTGTATAATAAAATGTCAAGATATGCATTAACATTTTAATCTAAACTTTAAGATATGTCAATTAGAGTTGATATGGTCATTAATAGTTAACATGGGCATGAGATAGTCAACTACAACGATATCTAACCATACTCACCACAAGGCTCTTGATTATATTAATTATCAACATTATTAGGTGGAAAGTAGAGAGCTAATGTCTATGGAATATGCCCCAATATTTATAATAGTATCCACAGATAAGGGTCAGGATTTATGTCTAAGTTAGTTATGCTCCTTTAATTAATTTATCTCTCTTTAATTAATTAAAAAAATGTCATATGAACACATGCTATATTAGGAATACTGTATTAATAAGTCATAGTATTTGGGCATGGTAGTACAACAAATGATATCTACCAGTTAAGAATCTCAATGTTAAACTATGTGTGAATCTCTATCGTTGAAAATATGTTTATGGGTTTTTTAAAATTTATATATTTTAACTAATATATTTAATTATTTTTATAATTAACAAGAGCCATAGTTTAATCAAAAATTTACAATTAGTTAATTTTAATGTTTTTTTTAAATCCACACTACTTTTTTTGTGCTTATATTTTTTTTTATGCTTATCATGTATTGATTATTATTAGAATTTACTAAAAATTTAACTAATATGTACGTGCTAGTAATTATTGCTAGTTATAATTAAAAATTTGAAGCATTATTTATCTCTATTTAATTTGATAAGCTTTATGTCTACTTTCCAAGTTGAGTTAATATGATTGGGACTTCCTTTTGAACAATTAGATAAAACTCGCATTCTTCTATTTTTTGTTTCTTTATTTTCTAAGCCATTGTACATTCTTCTTGTATGTTTTATTTGGAAGTCCTTATTGTGTTGCTTCTATAATAATAAGCTTTAATTTTCTTTAGACTTTTTTTAAGCTAGGTGTTAACTTCTCTTTCTTCAAATCCTTTTCCATATTCTTTTGCATATCTTGGCAACCCTATATATAGTGTCTCTTAAAATAAATTTTGTTAAAATATAGTGCCTTATCAATAATATTACATGCCATAAAAATCATATCTCACTTCATATCACACTCATAGATATCACATTTGTTTAATTAGTTATTTTAATGAAATTTTGAAAAAGTTGGTAATCATTTCTGAGATAGATATCATTGTTTGAGTTGTGTAGACTAATAAGAATATTCTAAAATATTACTCAAAGGTTAAATCCCTCTTATTGATAATTAAATTAAAATTTTGGAAGCCTTGTTGCAAAATAAACATTCTTATTTATTTTATTTATGTCATAACTCCCCTAAATTTATTTTTCTCAACTATATCAATCCAACCTTATCATACTCTTAGTGAATATGACAATAAAAATACATACCATGGATGGATATAATAATGCAAACTATGATTAACTCTACCTTATAGATATTTAATTGCATGACAACAAAGGCTAGTTAACTCTATCTTAAACATATTCAATTACATAGCAACGTTATATATACATGTTTACTATGAACCTATTTACTTTGTTTTACATTGTCACATAGTTATCTTCTTAAGTTATGTGAGACTTAGGAACACTTCATTCATTTGTCATTATATTAAATTATGTCTCTATCATTATGTTTGCTTGCTATATGTGCCCTACCATTTTGTTAACCTCGAATTTACGCTAGCTATGTAACTTGGGTCCACAATAGGTTAGATATGGATTAGGGTTACTTTGTTACCATGCACTGAGCGTGTCCTTCAACACGTGGCACTTATGTTCTAAAAAAATTGTGCTCAAATCCCATCCATGTGAACTCCACATGAACTGTTATACTCACCTGAACTGTTATGCTCAAATTCCCTCCGATTCGCATCCATTCAAATTTTGTTTCGTTCACGACTTTTGATTCTTCCGATAACTGATGCGTGAGATATTTTTTTTTGTGAGGCAAGTGGCGATGGCCTTTTGATTCTTCCCCCTTCCAGTTTCATCTTATTTGCCTCATAGACGTGCGTACTTTGGGTGCCTCTAGAAATACCACTCTACAAAAATTTTCAGTTATTTGTAGAGAGAGTAAAGATGTATTTGTTTGTCCACACCTATAGATCTTATTGGTATTGTGACTTACATTATTTTTCTAAATTTCAGAATTAAGCTATGGTTCGTATTATGCATCAATTGTTTTCTTTTTGGATTATTTCACTGGCCATAGAGATTGTATTTCCTTCAGGAAATATCGCCTTCTTGGGAACCCTCACTTTGCAAAAGTACTTGGCATGTGAAACCTTGAGAACATGATCCTCAAACACTTAGAGGGAAATTTTGACTCCTCGCTCACGTAATACCCATTGGTATGAAGATTTTTGATTAGCGGTTCTCGTGCATGGTCGTGGTAAAGAATTTTCAATTCTGTGTTTTTCTTATTTTTCTTATATTTTTATTCCTTGAGTTTTATTCACATATGTGACGTTGCCAAATGATAGCTAAATATATATGTGAATTTAGAGGGAAATGACAGTGAGAGGGTGTATATAGGGTTTCTTTCCTCTATGTCCACTGAAATGCAGTGATACACAGGTAAAGATAAATCTTTTCCTTAACATCTTTATATATATATATATACATATAATTTCTTATTTTGTGTGGTGTAAAAATACTTCAGAAAGCTGATGCCATCCATATTGAATTTACAGCTTGATCTTTCCCTCTTACCAAAGTCCAATAAATGTTATTTCTATGGTGCCTCTACCAACTAAATTTTTTGCCTCAGGGGTCCATGTTAGTTACAATTCTCTCTGAACTCAAGCCTTTCCATTGGTTTTTTTTTTTTGAGTGTGATTGATATGGGTTGCTATTCTTCCATGTAATTCACCTATGATTGAAAGTGAGTTAGCAATATATGGTTATGACACATTCTTAGCTTGTGAATCCTTCATCAACATAAATTTATTCTATGTGCCTATATTTTTGCTTGGAGGGTTGTCCAAGGCATATTTCATAGTTATGGAGGAAAAAATTGTGTGTTCCGAAAGTTCATGCCATCCATATTCAATTTACAGCATGATCCTTCCCTCTTACCAGAGTCCAATAAATGTTATTTCTATGGTGCCTCTACCAACTAAACTTTTTGCCTCAGGGTCCAGGTTAGTTACAATTCTCTCTGAACTCAAGCCTTTCCATTGTTTTTTTTTTTGAGTGTGATTGATATGGGTTACTATTCTTCCATGTAATGCACCTATGATTGAAAGTGAGTTAGCAATATATGGTTATGACACATTCTTAGCGTGTGAATCCTTCATCAACATAAATTTATCCTATGTGCCTATATTTTTGTTTGGAGGGTTGTTCAAGGCATATTTCATAGTTATGGAGTGTTAACACCCATGTTGTTCCCTTTGACTCCCAAAGGAATACTTGTGGGTTAACCACTAACCAATCTTTGGATTACAGCTTCTAGCCCTACTGCAATGAGAGAGGGCTCTCTCTTTAAGGTTTGTCTCTGTGGAGATTTTAGGCTAGCTATGAAGTAGGGGTTGTATTTCTGTACTTAAAGTGGAAATCTGCAGGTAAGGTTAGTCCATTGGGAAATGGAGTCTGTGGCTACTGGTTGTTGAAATCTTGAGTTTGACCAGCTGGTTGTTGAAATCTTGAGTTTGAGCAGCTGGAATTACACGACCATTTAGATACTTCATAAAACAAACTTGAGATTATGATGGTGAGATGAAAACAACCAGTGAAAAGCAATTAAAAATTTTTCACTAAGCTGAGGTGTGAGAAAGAGATATGCTTTCAGGAGCAAAACTTGAATTCCTGAAACACTAATCACTGTGAAAGATATAACATGAAAGGGTAGCAATTAAGAATTACAACTTTATTACTATAACTGAAGAAAACAATTATAATAGGTTAGATTGAGTTCAGGGTAATCTGTGAATAAATCTGGACTATTATTTTTCCTTGCCATTAACTGTAAAGCACAGAAGTATGAAAGAGATATGAATGATAACAAAACACAAGACAAAGAGTTGTAGAGAAAAACTTATTGTGCCATGAAATACGCAGGAATCCTGTAACTTTCAGCTAAACACCACAATATATCAAACAACACAGAGCTTTAGAAATTCCACCGCCTTTGTATTTCTCTGAGAATTTACAGTCAAAGAACTCTATCAAAGATATCAATAACATCCAACATCCAACCCCTGCAAACTCAGGCGAAGGGGAATATATAGAAGTGTTTCATGCAAAATATCTCACGCATTGAGTCATTTGAGAAAATAAAATATCTTCATTAACTCGTACAGAAAGAGTAGACAAGAAGTTATTACAGCCCTCAATACAACATAAATTCTCTTTACTCCTCTCAGAAGATTTCGACCTTTGGACCTCATTGAGTCGCTTGAACGCTTTGTTATAAATGTTGAATGACGTGTCTATGCAGCTCTGTCCTCCTGTAGCTTTTCGGCCCTGTCATATGTGACTATTAGTGTTGCTGTGGTCGCCGAATGGTTTTGCTGAGTTGGCTCAGCCTCTCTCTGCATACGTGCTGACATATCAAAATCTTCCTGTGCATGACCATTTATATATTTCAAAAGGAAAAAACATAATTAATGGCTTTGATTTAGCAGTAATTGTATCAAATTGTTCCAGACTTCCTGTGTCGGCAATTGATGCCTCAAAATTGACTCTATGGTCTCATCTACCTCTGTATACTTATAAAAATTGGGAGGCTCATCAAACAAGTGATTAATTTCATTCATAATAAAGAATAAGCTCTCACCCTGTTGAAAAGGGTCTGTCCTGATGCTGGCCCTGTTTCTGCTGATGTGATGGCCTTTTCTACAATCTGATTAGCATCAAAGGTGTTGACCCTATTGGCATATTTTTCATGTGAAAGTAGTCTTCCTGAGGGCTCCATCAAGCTAGGAATACCTCTGTTTTGCAATGGCATGAACTTGTCCTGGAATTTATTAATGTCTGCCTGCATATCCTGGCTTCTTCTCTCTAAGGTCTGTACCAGGTTTCTTAGTGTCAGGACCCTTTTGACCATTGAAATGGTATCAGTCCTATTGGCAATTCCCATTTTGATCAGCTGAGAGCTTGTCCTATAATTAACCACATTTATCATTCTGGTGGCAGCCTCAAGCATGCTGCCTAGAGATGCCCTTGCCCTTTGGATTTCCCTGTGTGCTTTCCCAATGAGCCCCATTTGCTCATGAATGGCCTCAATGTATTCCCACTGGTCTATGATGGATTGGCCAATATTGGCCCATAGGATTCTCTTGAGTTCAGCTGTTACTTTGTCTAGTGTGAGCTCTTTTTCTAGCTCATTTATCCTCCTTTTAATAGCCTTTACCTCTCTTTCTCTCTCAGCCACATTTTGCTTGAATTTGTCATATTTTTCATTGATCTTAGCCAGATTTTCTTTGGCTTGATTCAACTCTGACATTTGGGCCTCCAAGACTTGAATCTCATTTCTGAGCTTCTGCATGTCAAGACTTTCAGCTTGCTCTGTTGTTGGTGCTGAGGTGGAGGGTGCTGCTTACTGTGTCTGCTGACTGGGAGGGGCAGTGGTTTGAGGAGCTTCCACGAGATTGATTGTTTCTGTAGGAGGCTGTGAAGTTTGTCCTACCTCTTTTTGCTGCAATGTTGCCTGAAGTGCAGCCTCTGATTCTTCCAACTTCTCTTGTGTCTGGATGAGCTGTTTGTATAGTGTTACCAGCATAGTTGCTGCATCCTTGTTAGGTCTTAGCTGGGCAACCTCTTCAGTTTGGGGATGAAGAGTTGCTGGGATTTTGATCATTTTTCTTAATGCTGCCATATCAGCATCCCTTAGTTTCAACACCTCCTGCACTGCTTTAACATCCTTAGGATCATGCCCAAGCTCTATTATGATGTCCTCCAGAGCTTTGATCCTGTTGTCCTTGGCTTGAGAGGATGCCCTTTCCAACTCAAGTTGTGCAGTGCTATTATTTAGGCTATTTTCTAGCTTGTAGTTTACTAATGTTTCTTCTACCAAGGAGGCATACACCATCTCACCCGTTTGCTTGTGTAATTCAATTTGATCCATCGGGTGGATGTCCTCGGCAAGGACGTCAAGGTTGGTCCTGATGTAATCTGCAGCTGACTGTGGCTACTGTACGGCTGGTGTGAAATGGCTCATGATCATTTTTCCCTCATGGACGTCATAAGGAGACATGAGTCTTTGCTGGTTGGTGGGAGCCATTTTCAGCAAGTGATTATACAATTGTAGCCTTATGGGCTCATTCCTCTTCTTGATGTCCTTGAACTACTACTTAATGCTCTGTTCACCTCATCTTTGTTGGCTTGAGGAGCTAACTTCTCCTCCTGATGCCCTCTCTTGTTCCTGCTGGAAGGAGCTCGGTGAGGCCTCCATGCTAGGTAGGCTCATACCCGAAGATTTCCCTATTGGCATTTCCTCTTTCAAAAAAGGATTTAACCTTTGCCTCTTTTCCCCTTGAGTTGTTCACGTAGTGAGGGGAGTCTCTCTGTCTCTTTTCCTGCTTATGTCCTCTCTTTGTGGGGTTTGGAGGACTAAAGCTTCAGCTCTTATTTCTTGCCTAGGAGGCACCATTTGTGCTGGCTGCTGTTCAGTGACCATTGGGGCCTCAGTTGTTTGTTCTTTTTGCCCTAGCTTCTCCTTTTGTTGGTGCGGTAGGGGCTGCTCTTGCACCATCTCTTTTTCCCTGCCTTTGCTGGAGGCTTGATTTGAGGCTTTGACTGCCTCCTGATCTACTGTGGAGGATGAGGCAGCTGCTCCTACTTGAGGGTTTGGAAGAGAGAATACATGTGCAGGAAGTTCCAAGTCAGCCATGTTAAGGAGATTTCTTCTTGCTCTTTCATTTAGTTCTTCTTGTGTAACAGGTTCCTCTAGTGTGCCTCTCTTCCATTTTGACTGATTTGCATATTGTTCTATATGAGGCAACCTTACATGGTCATAACTGGACAACCTATATTTGACCCTTCTTAAGGTTATGAAATGATTGGGGTCATAAGGTTTCCAGAGGAAATTGGTCTTTAGGCCAAGGCTTTCTAGCTGTCAGCCTCTTGCCAACCTTCCTCCCTTTTGTTCAAAACAAAGTGGCCCAATTGGTTTTTCACTTTCAGCTGTGCCTTCTTGCCTTTGCCCTAGAAGTTCTTTACATCAGCATTCCCAAATTGCCTTAAGTATTCAAGGGCAAACAATCTCATGGGCACATACTTGGGCAGTCTGTATGGGGGTAACTCACAACCATATATTCTGATAACGGTGTAGCTTTGGTAAAAATACCAATCCCCAATG
>APFE030006123.1:118943-131076 GCA_000404065.3 Pinus taeda
ACCTGTGCAGGAAGTTCCAAGTCAGCCATCTTAAGGAGATTTCTTCTTGCTCTTTCATTTAGTTCTTCTTGTGTAATAGGTTCCTCTAGTGTGCCTCTCTTCCATTTTGATTGATTTGCATATTGTTCTATATGAGGCAACCTTACATGATCATAACTGGACAACCTATATTTGACCCTTCTTAAGGTTATGAAATGATTGGGGTCATAATGTTTCCAGAGGAAACTGGTCTTTAGGCCAAGGCTTTCTAGCATTCTGTCAGCCTCTTGCCAGCCTTCCTCCCTTTTGTTCAAAACAAAGTGGCCCAATTGGTTTTTCACTTTCAGATGTGCCTTCTTGCCTTTGCCTGAGAAGTTCTTTACATCAGCATTCCCAAATTGCCTGAAGTATTCAAGGGCAAACAATCTCATGGGCACATACTTGGGCAGTCTGTATGGGGGTAACTCACAACCATATATTCTGATAACGGTGTAGTTTTGGTAAAAATACCAATCCCCAATGCTGTATACCTTGGACAATTCAAGGATCCTCTGCATCTCATCTGTTAGTCTTGTAGGAGGTGAACTGAGGAACAGAGACATGGGTGGGTGGATGAAAAGGTCTATAAACTCACAGTAAGTGTATGGAGAATAAGCTCTGTAGTGAAAAACTGAGGCCCAATACACTACTGACCTTGGATTTCCTTGTGCATCCACCCTGTTCACACCAAAAGGGAATTTCACATGTTGATAGTATAATATTAGGTGGTAGATGTAGGAGGAGTATCTGAACACCTTTTCCCTTGATAGGTTCATAAATTGCTCATGCATTTTGTCTGATATGTAGGTGGCATAGTCACAGCAGATTGGAGCTTTGCCTGGGGAAAACATGAGCATCATTACCAGTACAGTCTCATCAATATACTCAATTGAGCTATAGCCCAGAATGGGACTGATCATATCTGCAAGGTCCCTGGCCAATGGGTTGAGTTAGCCATGAAAAATAGGAGGGTATTGCACAGTGTCAGAGTTAATAAACAGTTGGTTCAGCTTTGTGATCTAAGCATCTGTCAACATCTTGGCTCCTTGGTTTATCAGATCAAACAAAGATACAGGAACAAATTTCTTCTCGGTCTTGAATTGCAGCATCTCTCTGATGGCCTCGGGGGTGATGTAGAACACAACTGAGCCTGAAGGGTCAAGCACAGCTCTCTGAGTGGGATCATAACATTCAGCACATAGGTGAATTAGGTCAGGGAATTGGTTGACCTGAGGAAGCTTGAAGATTGGGAGGAAGGAATCCCAAATGCCCAATATGTCGGTTCCAGCTACATGCTTGGCCTTTAATTCATTTAGCAAGTGGAGGTGGAATTTTCTTTGTGATAGGAATTCTTCTGCAATTTGGTAATCCAAGTCTGCTAAAGCCTACCACTCCAATTCTCTCTGAGGGGCGTTCAAAGGGGCAATATTGAGGGCCACAGGTGCCACTGGAGTTTCCATGGTTGCTTAAGAACTCTTTTTTGTAAGTAAATTAGTGTTACTTACGCTGAGTAACAGAAAGAGTATTTCTTGGAAGAAGAGGTGAATTGAGAAACAGAGGGCAGAAGGGTCAATGGCAGCAATTGAAATACTGCACACAGCAGTGAAGGGAGAGAAAATACTTGTGTTTAACAGAGTTTTTCTTAGTAATTAGGTGTAGGTTTGGTTTCCCTGTTCACCACTGTGCGAACAGAATGCAGGTTATGAGAAAGCTTTGGTAGCAAGGCTTAGCCAATGAATTTCGAGCTTTCAACTTCAAATGGGAACTGGGCACAAGGAATTTGCTGGTGAATTATGTGTTTTTTAGTGTTTTATGTGAATTTCAGCTATTTGCAGACAAAACCAGGCGCAGAGAGGATTAACAGTAATAAATACTTGGTGTACTGACAGTCTGGGTCACAAGTGCAGATGGGTAGGCACGTCGAAGGTCTCCAGGTCGAAATTCAGCCGGTTGGTGCAAATATGGACATAAAATGCATGCAGGAGGCAATGCAAAAGTTTTTTGCAAAAAGTGAAAAAGACGCAAAAAATTGGTAAAAATATGGATTTTTGGAACATTGGTGCCTTTTTCGGATGACGTCAGCATGACGTCATCGGGTGGGTTAGGGTCGGATGACATTAGCATGACGTCATCAGGTGACGTGGCGGCTTATGAGTGGTCCACAGGAATGATGAGGTGGCAGACAGGTGGAGCAATGGCGGACGGGGGCGCGGACGTGGCGATGACGCAGGCAGTGACGTAGCGGTGATGTTGGCAGGCGGATTAGCGGAAAACCGAAAACCACAGGCAGTATCATATCGCACCGCTTATGATACGGAAGGGAATCTGTTAGAGGGGGCTCTGATACGCTATGGGGGCGACGCGTGGCCGAGGCCTGACATCAGCATCTCACAGATATCAGACGCTATCTTTCGGACGTCGGGGCTGGTCCGATATCCACGAGTGCCGTCGGATGAAAAGCACCTGATCGGACAGTCGACAGGTTGATGAATTGTCTGGATGATATGGCGTCGGGCGGGTAATAAAAAACAATTTTTCACGGGATTTGTGCCCAGCGGGTCCTTTAGAAATATTTGCGAATTGCATGGTTTTCTAATGTATTTTTATAAATGCGTGCATATCACAAAAACTTAGAAAAAATGGGTTTTTCATGTAATTTCTTTGCAAAATCGCGCGTAGCTCAAAACTTTGGATAAGTCAGGATATTGGGTTATTTCAATGTATTTTTGCATAAACTTGCACATTAATCCCAAACTTAGGATAAGGCGAAAAAGTGGATTTTCAAGGTATTTCTGCCTTTTGAGCGGGTTAAAGGGTGCAAATGGGTTTTTCCAAGGTTTCTTAGGCAACATAAAACGGTTGAACAGGTAGATGAGTTCTGAAGGAGAAAAGAGGTTAGGCTTGGGTTCTCAAACTGACCAGATGTCAATTTGATTCCCTAGTGGTGAACATATGGCTATAATGTCAAGGGGGGGGGGGAATATTTATATAATGCTTGGGGTTTATACACCATAGTGTTATAATAGTAGGGAAAGGGTGACATAGGGAATTTAGATAATAGAAGTTAGGGATTATATATGGAGGGAAAAGGGGAACGAGGAGTGATATCACTAAATTTATTTGAAAACAACTTAGCTTAGGGAGTAGATCAAAATGAAAAGAATTTTGCACAAGAAATGTGGCTCTTAAAGGAAACCAGAACCAACATAAAACCTTGAATTCTTTCAAAAACACAACTGGTGTACGGATGTTAGTAATGAGTGTTAAACAAGGAAAAAAGGGAAGTTAGAAATCCTTCATTGTGATGTTTTCTTTATATTGACCAGCAGGATTTAGTTTGAAAGGAATATCACTTCTGCAACCCCATCTACCTACCCATCTACTTGCCTAGCATTTTTTGTTTCTTCTTGGAGGGTGCACTTGGACTTGCAAACCCTTGTGTGCATTTTCTTTTCCATTGTCTTTTTCTTTTGATTGCCTATCTAACACTACCCTTATTGCTTCCAAGGCCCCAGATTAAGTAGCTGGGAACCTTAGCTTCTTTGCCTAACTATTGGTCTGCCAAGATTAAATAGTTTGGACAGACTTCTTTCTCTATTCTACAACAGAAAATTGAAACATGGCATGATCCAGATTAGACTGTTGGACCATCCATCAAAATTTAGTAAACATGAAGGCATGCACACACCTTGCCTTGTCTTGGAAATATGGGATCTTTGCATCAACAAAGCAGAGATTATTTGGTATTTGAATTTGCCAATCATGAAATATGAAACCTATTGGTATAGGTATCCAACACGGAGGAAAAAATTGTGTGTTGTACTGTCTATTTTTTTTTATATATTAATGTCCTGTAGAGTGAGTGTGTAATAAAAGTTATATTTTATTCTTTTTGAATAGTAATAATATGCATGTTGTATTTAAAAATACTCTGACTATGAGTCTATAAAAGCACTCATTTTAATGAATATCTACAATGTCATAGGGATAGAAGCATACTCACTATAGTCTTGTACGAACATTTGTATTTATTCCAAATTTTGAATATTATTCTAGAGTTTAATTAAATAGTGTTATTATCTCTTAATTTAATTGAATGTGAGTTTACTGGTAATGATTCATTAGTATTTTCATTTCATCTATTTTCTATGATTTGACTCTATGATCTTTGCTTTAGTTGATAAGAAAACTAGAGTAATTACTTCATTAACTTTTTTCAACTCATATAAGCTTAGATAAAAATCCCTTTCTATGCATGTCATCACAAGAAGATATTCATGTTCTATTTGTGTATGTTTAGTTTAATAGGTTACTTGTTTCCATTAATAGTATGATTGTCATTGTAATGAGAGAATGTACCAGGGTAGTATTAAAATTTTACTAGCAGTATACTTAATCAAATAACAAATCCTCAATTGACTCATTGTCAATAATTTCCAGTGTTTTTCACTGTAATTACTTTTCATGTATTCTACTGCTTTTTGGTTTACAATTAGACATCTTTGTTATTGAAAATTTCCAAATGACCAGTAACACCATTATTTCTCAGAATTCGGTGGCCTTAGTTTTAGTGTTTACTTCATATTTAATCTTTAAAGATTACTTAACTAATACAAATCATACTCATGTATTTCCCATATTGACTAATGCAACCATTTTCTTATGAAATATATATTAGATCAAAGGAGATAGTTAGCTCATGTATATTTAGATCTCGAATGTTATACTCAATAATTTCACTTAGATTTTCCCAAAATTATTGTACCAAATCTATCCCTTATAAGTTCTTCTCTTTTTCTAGCAAATTGTTTTTGACAAAGTTTAAAAAAAGTTATCTACATGGGAATGTAATTTTCTACCAATAAACTTTGGAACATTACCATATATATGACCCTATGAAACCATGGAATATATCCCCTTTTCATTTCCTATACATGTTTCTTTAAAATATGATATATTCTCACTAATTTTCCAATCACTATATGCATCTATTCTTAGATATTATTGTTTAATGCAAAATTATTAAGCATCAAAATTATGTGCAGTATTCATATGCATCACACTAACTTCAGAATTCAAAGATATCGAAACCAAAAAACTAATTCCCATTTACTAAACTAATTTCATGACTATTCTCAGAAGTAATTATGCACAATTTTTCTAACAAAAATCGTTGTAGCAAATCGCACTTTGTGAGCACACTCACCACCCAACGGTGAACTATCCATCTCCCCTCAAGATGAAATAACCTTATAAAGAGATCAACAACCTATGTTGATTTCTCTCTTAGGTATTTCATACCTTTCTTCCATGTTATATGTTTACATTAGCAATGTCCTGCATTTGTGGTCCTCCACAGTCACTTTCCTAGGATTTTCTTTTATAGCCCTCTTTAATCTCCTTTGATGCTTTACATTTGTCCACCCTTAGCATTCTTCCCTAGATAATCCCTACATAAGAGATTTAATGGATTTTCTCTTATATCCACCAAATATTATCTAGAACTTTAGATATAATCTTTCTCATGGAAGAATTATTTCGAGCAAGGATCTTAATTCAAAGTGTCTCATTCCCAAGTATTTCGAATCCTGTTAAAATTTATCTATTTACATAATATCCCAATGTAATTTATGACTTTTCCACCATTCACATTACAAAATCAGTTTGAAATAACAAAAATCAACCTAAAGTACGGAGTGGTACTACATTCTTCTCCCCTTTTATTCTACACTTTCCCTCTTGTTTATTATACCAGCTAGTTCCCTCTAGAATAGAGCTGGATAATTTTTCAGAATTTCTTATTCTCACTCCCATGTGGACTCTTTGGGAGTAAATTTCCTCAATTAATGTTTAACCCTAATGACTACTTCGAGGATCCTAAGAGGTTCTTCCAAAATGTCTCCTATGTGTTCCACTTATAGCAATTTCCTGTCAACAATGTGAGAAACGTCATGTACATATTTATTAAGAAAATACACATGAAAAAAATTATAAACTCTAATGTGACTAGGTAGTGTTAATTGATAAGTTATGGGTCCTATTGCATCCAAAATCTTAAACGACCCAGAAAGTAGTTCCATCAATTATGGACAGGTTACCATTCTTAATGTAGTTTTCCTTAGTTTCACTCTCAAATATACATTATCTCTAATTTTTAACTCTTTGTGTGTTCTCCTTTTTCTGCATAATTTTTTGGTAGGTCCTAATATGTTTTAATATTTTGTTGAATTCCTCATACTGTTTGCTCCATTTCATGAAAAGCATCTAGCCTCAGAATCAATTTATCCTCTGGTTGACTCGAACTAGGTGGTGTATGGCATTTTATGCCATATAATGCTTCAAAATAAATGTTTTTTATAGATGTTTGATCACCTTCGTTGTAGGAATGATTGACTAAATTAATAAAATCATCTTATTTTGTAGGTTCATCCATGAGATAGATTATGACTATGTCTTCAAAAATCTGGTTGATTTTCTCACTTTCTCAATCCGTTTGAGGATGGTACGTAGTGCCAAAATTTAATTTAGTCTCCATGAACCCAAATAATGGCTTCCAAAAATTTGAGGTGAATTTGGCATCCTTGTCTCATACAATCATATTGGGTATTCCATGTAACTGAAAAATATCTATCAAGAATATATGAGAAATTTGTGCCATGCCAAAAGTGGGATTCCTTACTTAAGGTATCCACCACCACCATGATTGTGTCATGTTGTCTCTTTTTCCTTGGTATCCCGAGGATAAAATCTAAATAAATTATTTCCAATTTCCATTTAGGGATACGTAGTGGATTCGTTAGCCTAACAAGGTGTTGATTCTCAAGCTTTACCTGCTCACACTAAAGATTTTGACAAATATTGAGCCACTACATTCTTCATTCCCAAACAAAAGAATTTTTTCCTTAATGTTGTGACCATATTTTGGAATCCGCGGTGTCTTGGATAAGGTTTCTTATTATACTCATCAACTATCATTTCTTTCAAATTATGTACGTTGGGAACATACAATCGTTTTTTGTAAATCAACAATTTTGCATAATTCTCTTAGTAACCACTACTATTAATCTGCTATAATTTTTGCTAAATTTCGACATATTTCTTGTCACTATATATGGAATTCCTAATGTTCTATGTATTAGTACTCCTACAACCACTTCCATTATATTATGAGCATTTCTACCGAAAGTGTCTCCTATCTTGTTTTCTTTCCCTTTTATGTGTTTTATGTCGAACTCAAGTTCACTAAGGAATGCCATCCACCTAGAATGTTTAGCATTGAGATTTGGTTGGATAAAAAGGTATTTTAGTCTTATATCATTAGTTAAGTAAATGACTTTCTTCTCTAAGAAATAATTCCTCCACATCTTTGAGGAATGCATGACAACAACTCACTCTAAATAATATACCACATAGTTTATTTTACTCATTTTAATCTCCCGATACTCATAATCTATAACATGATTATCTTGTAGCAAAACTCCCCCTCATCCTTCCATACAAGCATCAGCGAGAGCTACAAATTCCTTATTTGGATCTACAAGTTTTTAGATACTACCCATTGTAAGTAAGTGTTTCAACTTGCCAAAATTATTCTCACATTTTGTAGGTCATTCAAATTTTACTCCTTTTTTTGTAAAGATGTGATAGGATATGTTATTCTGGAAATTCCCTCTATAAAGCTACAATAATATCCCACGACTCCTATAAATGATCAAATTGCAGATGCATCCTTTGGTATGAGCTAGTTAACAATGGAGTTAACCTTTGCATGATCAAATATTAGTCCTTCCCTTGAAATTATCTAGTGCAAGTTTTTTATTTTTGTTTTGTAGAACTCAGAATTCCTAAATTTGGCATATAACTCATGTTCCCTTAAAGTTTGTAGGACCAATTTTATGTGTTCCTTATGTTCTTCTTCATTTTTTGAATATACCAAGAGATCATCGATAAATACCAACACAAATTTCTCCAAGTATTTGTTGAATATAAGGTTCATCTAGCACATAAACATTGTTGTGACATTATTAAGACCAAATGGTAACACTAAAAATTCGTAGTGTTTGTATCCAGTCCTAAACGTTTTCTTATGAATATCTTCACTTCTCATTCTTTGTAAATGATATCGAGTTATTAAGTCAATTTTGGAAAAAATAGTTGTCGAATATGTCATCAGTATGGGGAAATGGGTATTTTTTTTAATGGTCAACTTGTTTAATTGTCGATAATGAATGCATATTCTAAATGTGCCATCCTTTTTTTGAAAACTAATATGGATGACCCCCATTATGACACAAAAGACCTAATATAGCTTTTGTTAATCGTAATTTCCCTCCTAACCCTAACTCAATTCTATCATTCGTATTTGCATTCATTTGACTTTTCTTTCGTTCCTGGCTTTCGGTTATTCTTCTAGCTGATGTCTGAGAATTTTTTGTTTTAATTTCAGGCAAGTGGCAACAACCTCTATTTATGTCACATTGAGAGCTCGGTAGAGTTCAAGTCATTTCCCATGCTCGTCATATGACTTATTGGTAAGTTTACTCATGGTTCCTTCATTGAAAACTCATAGTGGGTGGATTTCTAAATGGTGTTGCAATGGTGTTTCTGCCCCTTTCTGGTTTTGTCTGGTTACGTTGGTGCAAAAATCCCTTGAAGGGTTTACCATTGTTATGTACTTTTCTGGAGCAGGAGTTTGTAGGCAGGCACCCTTTGGGTGTCTTTCAAGGTACCACTCTCGAGACAGTCCACAGATTCATTTCACACACAAATTATATGTTCTTAAGTAACTTTCTCTAGATTCTATGTACCTCTTGCTTAAAATGCCAATTATCCATACAGAGACAACCAATGCCTCGGTTCTTCCACACCTACAATTTTTGTTAGCATTTTGAATTACATTTTCCTTCTAAAATTTTGAATTAAGTTATGGTTCTCATTATGCATCAATTTTTCTCTTTTCTAATTATTTCACTAGAAACTGAGAATGTATTCCCTTTGGGAAACACTACCTTTTAGAGAACTCTGGCCTCTGCAAAAGTACTTTGTGTGCAAAACCTTCAAAACAAGATAGTCAAACACTAAAGGAAAATCTGAATCCTTGCTTAGGTAAATACCTAGTGTTAAGATTTTTGATTTGTTGTTCTCGTGCATCACCATGGTAAACAATTTACAGTCTAGGTTCTTCTTGTTTGTGGATTTTGTTTTTATTCCTTTGTTTTCCTTCTCATTTTTGGCATTTCCAACTGATGCTAACACACAATATTTATTTGTGACTTTACAAGGAAATGATGGTGAGAGGGCGTATATAGGGTTTTTTCCTCTCTATCCAATGGAATGCATTCATATACAGGTACAGATAAATATTGTCCTTAAGCTTTTATTTCCTTTTGTTCTGATTTCCTATTCTGCGTGGTGTAAAAATCCTTCTAAAAGATGATGCCATCCATATTAAATTTTGAGGTGGATCCTTCCCTCCTACCATAGTCCAAATAAATTTGTTCAGTCATGGCTCGAGGTTATGTAAGATTCTCTCTGAACTCAAGCCCTTCCAATGCTTTTTTTTTTCTAGCTAGTGATTGATAGGGGTTATTGTTAATCCTTGTAATGTACTTATTAATTAAAAGTGAGCTATAAATATTCGATTATTACACATTCTTAGCTTGTGAATCATTTATCAATATAAGTTTGTCCCATCTACCTATGTTTTTCTTTCTAGATTTATTGAAGTCTTACCTCATAGTTATACAGGAAAACATTGTACATTGTACTCTCCAATTTAGCTTTTGATATATCAATGAGTCGTAGAGTCCCTCTTTAATATGCACATTATTTTTCTTTTCAAATAATTATAATATGCATGTCGTATTTACAAAACTAAAACTATGAGTGGCTATAGGGGACCCTTTTAATTAATCTATGTAGTGTCATAGGGATAGAAGCGTACTGAGTGCAACCTTGTATGAACATTTTGTATTTGTTACATATTTTGAATATTATTCTATCATTTATTTAAATAGTGTTGTTATTTCATAATTTAATTCAATATGAGTCAACGGGTGTTGTTTCATTACTCTTTTAATTTCATCTCTGTTTCTATGATTTGAGTTTGCAATATATGCCTCAGTTGATAAGAAAACCAAAGGAATTAATTCCTTAACTATTTTCAACCCATATAGGTTTAGATAAAAATCCCTTTTTGTGCCTGTCGGCACAAGAATCAATCCTTGCTCTATTTGTATATGTTTAGTTTAACAACTTACTAGTTTCATGTGGTATCTACAAGGGTAGTAGTAAAATTTTACAACAAATAACTAATAAATAGCAAATCCAAATTTGACTAGCTATCAATAATGTCCATTGTTTCTTGTTGTAATTTTTTTCATGTCATCAATTGAAGAATATTTGATTTACATTCAAATATCTTTACGATTGAAAATTTCCAAATGACTAGTAACACCATACTTCCTTACAACTCGATGAAATTAGTTTAAATAATTACTTCTTATTTAATCTATGTTGACTTGTGCATGTAGTAAATTATTTTCTTATGAGATATATATTATACCAAAGGAAAGAGTTAGTTCATGTAGATGTAGATGTTGAATGTTATATCTAGTAATTCCACTTGTATTTTCCTGTAATTCTTGTACCAAATATATCCCTTATAACGTCTTCACCTTTGCCTGCAAATTGTTGTTGACAAAGTCTTATAATAATAGCTATCTACAGGGAAATGGAATGTTCTATGAACAACCTTGAGAACCTTAGTATACATACAACCCTATGAAACTGTGGAATAAAACCTCTTTTCATTTCCTATAGCATTTCCTTTAGAATACTATATGTTATCACTAATTTTTCAATAGCTATATGCATATATTATTAGATATTATTTTTTAATGTAAAATTATTAAGCATCACAATTATGTACAAAACTCATATACATAACGCTAACTTCAACATTAAAAGATATCAAAACTAAAAGAAAAATTCCTATTTACCATACTAATTTTTAGAACTATTCTCATAAGTAATTATGCACAGATTTTCTAATGAGAATCATTGTAGTAAATCATACTTGGTGAGCACATTAGCCACCCAACCATGAACTGCACTTCAGTTCCCCCGAGATGAGAGAAATTGTCAACAAGATAACAAAATTTTGTTGATTTCTCTGTTAGGTATTTCATACCTTTCTTCCATGTTATATTCTTCGATTAGCAGTGTCCCTATTTTGTGCTCTTCCACAACTACTTGCCTAGGATTTTCCTTGAAATACCACTTTTATGTTCGGCCATGCTCTATTATTGTCCATGCTTTGAGTCTTTCCCTAGCTAAGAAATTTAGTGTATTTTTTGTCTTATTCATTAAATCTTATCTAGAACATTGTCTAAAATCTTTCTTGTAGAAGTATTATTTCACACAAGGATCTGAGTTCCAAATGTCCCATTCCCAAGTATTTCGAATCCTATTATTTAAAAATCAATAAATTCATATATGTACATCAAATCTCAATGTACTTCACAATAGATAGTAATTTTAAATTAACAACAATGAACATTAATGTATGAAGGGTTATTACAATTTTATGTTTTACCTCCTCCTTGTTGAAATCAGTTTCAATATTCCTCAATACTCTTAAATAACATAATCTATTTAAGGTTGGATAGATAAAAAAAAAGTATCACTATTTGGTGATGAAACCTCTGATGAATTAGAATATGTAAATAGATTTTCCTTTAAACTTTAGGTTTTTAACAAGTATTATAGATACATATCTAAATAGTTTTACCAACTATATGAATTTGAATATGAGTTTGAGTTTTCAATTACTCTATATAGTACATAGACATATTATTATTATTATTATATATTATTATTATTTCAATGATATCTATATGTAAATTGTTGACATGTCTAATATTTTAATTAGCATAGGGCTTTGAATATTTTATTTTCGTTTAAATGCATTTCCCTTAATTTTTCTTTTCCTTTTCTATTAATATATTTTTAAATACCTTTCAATATTACTTTCAATATTTTTATTTTTTATTACTTCTTATTCTTATTGCACATTGAAATATTTTATTGCAATTTATATATATATATATATATA